>PVJI01002044.1:0-115426 GCA_004026765.1 Micronycteris hirsuta
TGTACTCATGATGGACCACACATTCCTAAGTAAAAAAAAGTTGGTATGATCTTGATCTTGCTTCAACTTTGCCGCACCTTCTTTTGGTGTGGAGAACCAAGCAACTTCCATGGGGACAACTGAGCTTTCCTTTCCAGATCGTAGCCATAGAGCCATGATTCATCTCCGGTTATGACCTTTTTGACAAAACCTGGCTCATTGGTAGCTGTAGCAGAAGTCGTGGAACAAGTTCTGCTACAATGTGTTTCATGCCAAGATCCTGAAGCACAATCTCAGACACAGTAGGTTTTGGAATCCCCAGATCAGTTTCTAGCTCTTGCCCTGTTAGTTGCTGATCTTTGTTGATTGCAGCTTGTACACATTCCACATTCTCAGGTGTTCTGCTTGTCTTGGGCTTTCCAGAACATGGATCACTTTCAACAAATTCTCGACCATTTTTGAACTGTTTGAGTCATGCTTTTTTTGCACTGCACTCATTGCATTATCCCTGAAAGGCTCTGAATCATTTTAATAGATTCCGCAGAAGAATATTCACGCTTAATCCAAAATTTGATGCAGATTTGTGCTCTACTACTTCAGTCATTTTGAATGTCATAGCCACACAGTACACATGCTCGCTCAATGTCATCTACCACCCCCACTGACTAGTACAGTGAAGTACTAGTAATGCTCATTGTTCACACGTGAGCATTCCAGTCCATTCTCCTTTGCTGCCAGGTTACATGGATGTCGCACAAATCGTTCTTGCTATATTAACAATGGCTGAACATTTTCTGGACAGACCTCTTTATGTTAGGATGATCTCTGCATCTGGCTCTGTCTCTTTCTTTATATGTGTGTACACACATATATAATTATATAATATATGATTTCATAATATATAATAAATATAGGAAAATTAGAAAGTTTTGGGGGTTATAATTCTATTCTCTTTTGCCTATTTGAGTTAATTATTTTGTTAATGCATTTATTCATGTTCCATCATTTTTAAAAAGGTTTTTAAGTAAATAGAGAATATTATGCAGCATTTAAAAGTTTCATGTAAATTCATAATATCAAAGGCATAATTATTTACCTAAAACTGGATGAAATTTCATGGGATAGAAGTGAAAAGTTAACATTTAATTTTAACTTTAAAAAAGTCTACTAGCTTATATTATTCAATTTCTATCTTCATTAGGTGTTTTGCGTACTCAGTGCTATAGGCCTTGATGAAGCCAGATTCTTTTCACATCTGCTTGAACTGCTTACAGTGATGCATTCTCAGACCCATTCAGTGTGCAATACTCAGTTTTTATATCATGCCATCCCCTCCATTTAACAGACTTACAGATCTAAATTCTTCTTCCGCTTAATGCTGCATAATTTTCAATTACCAATAAAAATGTACGCTTTTTTAGCAAGTACAGATAAGGAGAAAGTGCCCAGGAAAAGCTGACTTTGCGTGCATACCAGGTATTCCCGCGTCCCCTGCAGTGTCGCCAAACAATGAGTCTAAAGGCAGGACCATTTTCTAAATCCTTTTACCTGAAGGAACTGTATGCCTCAAGTCTCTTTCTGACTTTTACATTTCCACATTGTGCTTTGAAAACTTTGTTTCAGTCACCAAAAGTTCAACAAATTTTGGGTCTGTGAGCCCTGTGTTCACCATAATTTTCTAAACTTTGAAAAATGACAAAAATGTGTTTAAACTTTAGTCCAGCATTGCTTCAGGTCCATAGTTTATTTGGTTATTGTATATTACTTTAATCTTGGTATATGATATACAACTTTCTATTTTTTTTTTCAAAATGTGCACAGATAACTGCCCTCTGTCCATTTTTTAAATTTTTTTGCTATAGTACTAAAAGCTGGTTTGATGGCTATTTAAGCAAATAGCTCCTGATAGTGCTATAAAGAAATATTTCTAAACATAAAATACCTCACATTGTGAATAAACTAACCAGTACCCTTGCCTGCTGTAGGTCTCTATGATACTTTTACCATAGCCAGTACAGCACAGCTCTTAGTAAACAAAGACACAGTGTGCACTTGCATTGTTTCCTTGATAAATTCCATTCCGTTTCCTGAATATAGTTAGGTATAATATTGCAGGAAAATAATTTAATGGGAATTAGTTACAATAAGGATGAGACAGCAATGAGATTACATTTTATTACTGTACACATCATGCATGAATCTGTTGGTCAACTCATGCAGGTGATGAGTAATTGCTCGTTCCCTTGGCAGAGTATCTGCTGTTACACAGTAAAAGTGCCCAGAGCAGGAAATTTGTGTTATTTAAAGCTGTGATCTCATGGCCTGACTCAGTGCCCAGTAGGCTTTCTGTAAGGAAGGAGTGAGTATTAGAACGTTGATAAGATGCTCACGTGGTAACCATATTTAGTTGCCAAGCTACAGGATTGCCCAAAAGGAGTGTGTTTTTAATGCCTGTGAAACCTAAGTGTTGGTCAATCAGCTGTGAAATAATTAAGTGACCTATAACTCTCATATGTACTTTAAGCCACCTCAAGTGACATGAGAGCAAAGCCAGGAGGCCAGAGGGCGTAGGTGAAATTCAATTCTAACCAAGGCAGTGTTTTATTTCTTTGATGATGACAGAGATTCTTCCTCAAAGTTATAGACATATAGCAATGTGTCTAAAACCATTTTCATTATTGCCCCCCCAAGGATCTTTTTATTACATATTTATTTTTCCTAATTACCTTTTTCCATGAAATTATAATTCCATAGACATAGTTTGTGTATACCATGAGCATAGTTAGGTTTTACACATAAAAAAAGGGTAAAGATTTTTCACATTACAAAAAGTACTTTTTTCATCTTTGGGACAAAACACCCCACTTGAGAATAGACGGCATATACTAATATTCCAAAGCGTCGGCTTTTAGCAGTGCCAAAGTGTTGCAAGTAACATTCCGAGAAAGATGAAAACTATGAGAGGTAAACAAGAGCTTTTTTGTAAATGTACAGGATGGGGCAAAATTAGCTTTACGGTTGTGAGTATGTGAGACACTGAATTTATTCTTGTATTATTATTTATTAATTATTATATTATTTTCCATATGAACAACTATAAATCTACTTTTGCTCCACCTTGCATATGCATTTCAAAATAAGGGTGTGTATGCGGGTGAGTGTCTGTAAATGGAGGTTTAATTGTTCTTAGTGAAGCAGTCTCTGGGTGCAGTGGCCAGGATTCTAAATGCCTGAGAGCAGAACGTTGCTCAATGCTTGAGGGTAGTTTTACTGTATTTGGATTATATAGCTCTTCGCAACCATATCCTCTCTTGAGTAAACATCCTTAGAGTTGAAGAAGTACAGTCTCAGTTTGTAAGTTCCTCCAGCACAATCTAGACTATAACTTCCTCTGAGTTGGAAATCGCAAGCAAGATGGAGAAAAGGCAGGCTAGCAGTTAAATAAAAAAGTCATACTCTAAAGAAGACCAGCGTAGAAGAATGGCTATGTTTTTATAGACGACATGGAATGGCAGTCTTTGTGAAGGGTGACCATGCATAGAACACTGTGACATGTGCGTGTGGTTTTCATTTGTGTAGCCCACGAAAGATATAACACTTTAATCAATATGGAATAATGATATCATCCTGATTATGAGTAAAACTATTGCTGATATACCTATTTCATCATTTCTTTAGCAACATAGAAATTTTTGCTAAAGAAATGATGAAATACTTACAAGGTTAGCCAAGGTTTCCCTTGGCTGAACATTTTGGTTAGGTAAAGAGCAATTTTAGGTAAAAAAGAATTATAGATTGTGTGTTTGAATTGTTAACAGTTTAAAATTAATTTAGGGTGGAATAGATTTAATAAGAAAGATATTTTAAAAGGTCTTTCTTATGTTCCTTTTTCCTTTCTTCTTCTCTTCTCTTTACTTCCTTGTCCCTTCCCCATCTTTCTCCCCTCATCCTTCCTTCTATCTTAATCATTTAGTAAAGAGCACCTCCAAAACCAAAAAGAATTAGGTGTGGACTGAGAAAGATAGGTGTCCACCTGGGTAATGGGGTAACGTGGGGAGGTGGCAAGGAAAAGGGGGCCCAAGCCCAGCATGAGATGCTGGAGTGTAAGCAGCGAGTGGAGATGCCAACGGGAGAGGGGCAGTGATGTCAGTTAGAGATGGTCCCATGCTCTACAGAGTAACTTAATAGGTAATAATATTGAAAATAATAAAAACAGCTTTATCTTTGTCAAAGAAAGGAGATACAAATAAATAAGAAGACAACTAGGATGAAACCTGTGGTTTAGATAAGAATTAGAATCTTTGGTGTGAGCATACAAATATGTAGAGTAAAATAAACAGAGATGTAAATACAATTATCTACCTCTGTCCAAAGCTAATGAGTACTTAGCACAATACCTGTTTTTTTAAAGATGGTTGTCCACTAAAAGGACACAGGGCTCCTTGAAAAAAGACAGGTCAAAGAATGATAGAAATATGTCAAAAACATACAGAATCCATCTTGAAGAGGTGTCTACTGAATAAAACCTAGAAAAATTTGTGCATCAAAATAAATAACCTACTAGCTATTCATGAGTTCTTATTGATATAAATGAATTAATAAACGAATAAAGAGAAGAGAAAAATACTCCTTCAAATGAAAATGTAACAAGTGTCCTTGCCAGTGTGGCTCAGTTGGTTGGAATGTCATTCGATACACCCAAAGTTGGGGGCTCAATTCCCAGTCAGGGCACATCCGTAGGTTGATTTCTGGGTTTGATCCCCCGTCAGGGGCATGTATGGGAGGCAAACAATTGATGTTTCTCTGTCACATAGATGTTTTTCTCTCTCCCTTCCTCTCTCTCTAAAATCAATAAACATACTAAAAAAATTTTAAATGCAACAAGTAATGTGGAAAAATAATGGAATTATAATGGTACTATTAGGTAATCTTCATAATAATGATCAATTCAATTGAGAAAAATCAATGAGATAAAAATTTTTAAGGAAAAGGATATTCACATAGCATTAATTTACCTTTCATCAAAATTATTACTCCAATGGAGAAATTCTCACAAGGGGAAAAAATAGGCATGCATTGATTTAACCAAGTGAACAAAGTTAAGGTCTCAACTAATGACAAACTTATAATCACGTGGGAGCTGACAAGATGCACAGAAAAAAAAAAAACATTATACCTGTGACAAATACGGCTGAAATGCATAATCTGAAACTACTGGTGATTGATCACATGCAACATGCAAAAGTCTCAAGATCATGAAAGTCTAAGAAAGACTGAAGAAGTGCTCTAGATTGGAGTCTAACAAGGAGATGTAAATAAAAACACATGGCCTCAGATTGGTGCATTTCTCAGTCAACATTATTAAGACTAATGGCAATTTTGCATAAGGTCTAAAGTTAGACACAGTGTATCAGAGTGAATTTTCTGAATTTCTTGTGTTATTGTCTTTACACAGAACATTTTCCGTGTTTGTAGAATTTGCACACTGAAGCATTAGGCGGTGATGGGCCATCGTGCCAGCAAGTTGCTCTCAAATGTGGTGGGGCGGGGGGAGGTACTTGTATCCGTTTTGCGACTTTTTTTTGTTTGAAATTTTTTTAAAATAAAAATTATCTTTGATTTTAAAAATATGTGATTTCTACAAATGTGATTCCTAAATTAATAGCATAATTTTTTCTTGCAGAGATTCTTCAGAGACTTGTCTCCCTTTCTGCTTGTCACTGTGTGTACATGACTGGCCATATCTTTTCCACTCGCTGGACCTGGTATTTTAGAAGTCCAGACTTCTGTTAAGTCTATACAAAAGCTATGGCCATTTACTCCCAGCAAAGACTCATCCTAGTAACAAACTCAGTATAAAATATTCATAAGAACTGAAGAACACTTTGGAATCAGTATCATCACTCTTGTTGCTAATTGACTGGGAGTTTCTGTCCTGATAAATTAATTTTACTTATTTTTCCTGTACCCATTTCCTTTCTTAGAGAACTTTCTAGAATTTCAGTACTTTGACAACTGAGATCTTGTTCTTTTCTTGCTGATTTACCTCTCCAACATACGATAGCCTTTTAACTTCATACTCCATCCAGATTTGGTTTCTGCTCCTGGAACGCCCTAGTCTCTCACTGTTACCAGACTTCACTGATACCACGTCTCCAAATCTTAGAACCTCTGAGGAAACTAGCCTTGGACTCATCTTAATGCTTTCCTCATTATGATAATATATGTACTTTTGTATTTAAGGCAATCTGGAAGATCAGCAATGTTGCTGTGCTCTTTAGAGACTATCATTTCATCTGCTTTGAATTTTTTCTCAGCAACTGCAGCTGAGTATGGGAAACTCCCCTAACATATGTCTCAACCAAAGAGACACATCTAGTTGGAACTGGGGCTCTTCAGCTTTTCCTGGCTTCATTAAAGTTTCGTATCTGCAGGTGGATTGTGGTGATTAATAAAACAATGTTTCCTGCACTCTTATTTCTAGCAGATTGGTTTCAAGGGAGGAAAGACTAGATTCCCATGTTAAAAAACAAACAAACAAACAAACATATCTTGATCTATTTTCTACAAGGAAAACACCTACTTATACAAGGGACTATGATAAATATTTATGCAGTCAACACAAATTGAATGTAAAAACATGCCCTTTTTGGGAAAAATGGGTTAAATGATTTCTAATATATTCTGCTTTGCTTTGTGAAATGCCAAAGCTTCTGACTCTGTATGTAGCCAAAGAAAGCTGTAGATTATTTTGCCAGGAAACCGAATGATGATTTTATTACATTCACTAGAAGGATGTACTTTATGCCTTCAGGTATGGCTCAGATTTTTTTTTCTTCAATTATTTATTGATTATATGCTTATGCAATATTATGCACTCATAATTCATAAATAGTTACTGAACAGTGTGCCACATCCTTTGCCAGGTGATGAGTATGCATAGACAGAGAAAGAAAATAAGTACCTGCATTCTCAGAACTCATGATCTGACAGGGAATTAGAACCTCCCATAGGCTCACAAAGACCTATTAACAGTGTGAAAAAGGGGACTGATATTTATTAAGTACTATGGGCTTGATTATTTACATATGTCATTTCATTTTATTCCCACAAGGAACTGTGAAACTAGAAATGATTTATTTGTTCAACAAATATAAATACAATCCATTATTTGTGTTAAGTAATATTCTAGGTCCTAGGCATGAAAGCTGTTGGCAAAGCAGACAAAAATACCTTTTCTCTCTTTATGGAGCTAGTATCTCTTTGGGAAGGAGAAAACAAAAATAAACAAAATAAATAAGCAAACTATATATTGAATATAATGATAATAACAGCTATGAAGAAATAAAAGATGACAAAAGTGATCTAAAGTATTGAGTGGTTACAGTTTTAGCAGGGTGAAAAGGGATATTTTTTGCTATGCAATATTTAATAATTTATTAGACCCTTATTATCATTATATATAGAAGCCAAGATTGAGAACAGGTAGATTAATTTGCTGAAGGTTGCACAGGATGTAGAGGAACCCAGGTTTAAGTTCCGATTGCCTGTTCTCATGATTACCTATTACCGTCAATTCAGTTTATCATCTCCCAAGTGCCTATTCTTGCCACTTTCGCAATGTTACAGAGAATTTCTTCTTTAAAACATCATTTTCTCCCTCCCCAAATATACTGTCATCAACTAGATTGAAAAGAAGAGTAACTTTGTGAAATGACTTTCCTATCAACAAAGGAAAATCGAGAGATCGCAGATAGCATTGGAGCAAGAGCTCATGTGTACACCTTTTCTGACGTATGCCACTCGGTTCAATGACTGATGTTAGGGTGACTTTGGGAAGTCTGAGTGTAGCACTGTGTTTCTGACATTTCGTGACTGCCTGCCTTTTCGAAGCACAGCGGAGCACATTGTAAGGCATTTCAGGCTTTCTAGCTCCCTGTGAGTCAAAACACAACTGGCAGCAAGACCAATGCATCCGGCAGTCAGCCAGCAAGCCAGGCAGCAAATCCCTTTTGAAAGTCAGCCTGGTGGAGCATGAATAAAGGAAGTTCACTATTATGACTATTTACCTGGCAACCTACATCACCTTTATGTCCACTTCTCCAACCCTCTTTATCATTTCTTTATAAATAATACAATGATTGCAAGTAGCTCAGAATTTTTCTAGCAACTCTTATTCCACCCAGGAGGATTAGCTTTTACTCTGACCAGAGCTTTGCTAGGCACTGCTTAAGCCCCTCAGAGATCGCCCAGCTGATTATTACTGCTGCTTCCTTTATGTTATTGAGGGATTTGTACTTTCTTTTTGGCCATGAATCTTTCCAAATTGAATAAGATCTGTTGGCCCAGGATCACTCCTGTGATTCTTTTCAAGTACCATGCAGGGCCGCATTGTCTTGAGTTAATCCTATAAAACACTTTCAGAAAACCATTTGAAGAACAGTTGCTTGGAAGACCACGTAAAAGGAAAGAGCACGTTGCCATGCTGTCACAGGCATTGCTTCAGACCACCTGGGCTTTCCAATCAAGTTGCGGATACTCTGAACGGTGTTATCCCGTTCTATTTTTTTTTCCCCCGGGGAGAGCAAAGCTTGTGCTTTCTGGAATTTATAAAGAAGTATCTGTTTTCTGGCACAACTGCTAAACTTTCTCTAGAGAAGTTTGTTGTATCTATGCTTTATGTATTCCCGTATCTTTCTGATATTAATATGCTACTACTAATATATTTCAAGTCAAGTTTTGTAAACAATTTTATTAGCTTGGAAATATAATTTTGTAATTTGACAGATTATATAGCAACATAAACTTGTCATTTTATATGATAGGCCATTAAAAATACCTCAACTTTTAGAGTTTTAGTCAGTTTTACTGCCTGCTATGGCCAATCTTTCAAATTTCTAAATTTCCATAATGATTATAGTTCAACGAATACTTTAGTGTTGCATATTATGATTTGAATCTCATATCAGTTGAATGAGGAAGTAATAGTCAATAGTCAATGCTTTCCCTGAATTTATTTAAATACTTGCTCTTGATTTCTTTTTAAAATATATTTTATTTATTTATTTTTAGAGAGGGGGAAGGGAAGGAGAAAGAGAGGGAGAGAAACATCAATGTATGGTTGTCTCTCGAACACCCCCTACTGGGGACTGGCCCACAATCCAGGCATGAGACCTGAATGGGAATTGAACTGGCAACCCTTTGGTTCACAAGCCCACGCTCAATCCACTGAGCTACACCAGCCAGGGCTGATTTCTTTATTTACTTGCTTACTCACAAATTTCTGAATCTAAAGTGAGCCCCTGAAACTGTTGCCAGACAATCAGAGGGCACTGTAAACTGTCAGAAATCTGTACACTCATCCCTTATCACCGTTAATAGATTTAGACTCTCTCTACTTCATCGAATTTTAGAATGTCAAAGCTGTAGGTTTCCTAGAGGGATTACTTAAAACAATTATATAGTTTTACAGATGGAAATACAGAGGCAAGAGAAGTAAATTGTTCAGTGTTATATAAATATAATGGATATAAGCCTCTGTGGTAAGCAGAATTTTAAAGTGGCATCCAAGATCCCATTTCCTGGTGTCCATGCCTTGCATGATCTCCTTTGCTTGAGTGCCAGCAAGTGAAATACTGGTTTATTAATCCCATAATTGGGTTATGATATATGGCAAAGATAATAGGATTTTCAGAGATTGAATTCAAACACCTAGTAAATTGTCCCTAAGTTAATCAAATGGAAGATTAACCTTGATGGGCCTGACCAAATCAGATGAACTCTTCAAGGAAAAAAAAAAAAAAAGCTGAAGATTAGAGGTAAAAGAAGCCAGAGAGATTCATAGCAATGGAAATACTCCCACCAGCCCTGAAGAACAACAGCCACGTTGTAAATTGCCTGTGGAGGTGTGTACAGGGCAAGAACCTGAAGGCGGCCTCTCCAGGAGCTGAGCGTAGCACCAGACCATAGACAGCAATTAAACAGGGAATTCAGTCCTAAGAGAAACTGATTCTGCCAACAACCAGTGAGTTTGGAAGGTAACCCCAAGCCCCAGATGAGACTGTAGCCATGACTGACATTTCGCCTGGTGAGACCCAGGGGAGAGGACCCAGGTAACCTACCCCTGGTCTCCTAATTGTAACAGCAGTGAGAAAATATATATGTATTATTTTAAGCAACTAAATTTTTGTTACTTATTACACAGCAATAGAAAGCTAATAAAAAGTATAACTCAGGGTTTTTTTAATTACAAAATCAGAGACTTTTTCTATATACCACCCAACATCTGTTATTATCACATATGTAATAAATTTAAGAACCACATAAATCAACCCTAGATATTACTAGTTTTGGTACAACTAACCACTACCTTCGTATTTTTGGATACTTAATTCATATGTCCAGATTGTGACAGAACATAATCTGTCAAAATCTGTGGATCAATATATTCAATGCATTCTTATTCATTAATTAATTAAACATAAAATGATAATATCTATATTTTCCCTGTTATTTTTCTAGTGCCAGAGGACATAAACACTAAATGCAATGGAAAAAAAAAAAAGAACATTTGATTTCCATTCAAGAGATAAATTTGATTTCCTAAGGGTAAATATGAAAAGAAAGGAAGGTATGGGAGAGCTAATAAATTGATAAATTGAACTCAGAAAAGGAAATATTTCTCATTTCTCTCAATTGGAAAGCCTGATTCTTATTCCACGCCACCCAGATCTGTACTGTTTTCCAAATTTGCCAGCTATATATTTAGGAAAATCAGTTAAGGTCCTTTGGACTCTGCTGGTCTCCCTCTATATATTGGAAAAATGTTTCTCAATATTTTTATACCATATAGATAAGCTTCAACACAGATATAAAACTGAAACAATTTTCTATAGCCATAAACTATGGGTCTTTGAAAACATAAGTAGTCCTAGCCTATTATTCTTTTACCCTCCATAATAATAATGCCAGTTAAAAGATTTCAGCACCATAAGTTCCCAGGTACTTATATGTTGTACAGATACAATGTATATCTAATTTATTCCTCACAAAAACCCTATGGAGTTTTATAAATTTATGTTCTACTCAAAATTAACCCTAAGACAAAGACTTGGTTTCAGACCGTTGATTTGGGAAGTGATCCCATGGAGCAGATGTCATGAACTGCGACACTAAATCCTGTAATGTCTGTGTGCCACTGAGCAGTTATTGCAGTGCTGAGCTGGGAGCTCAGTCCCATGAAGGACCCTCTGAGATACTGGCGATACTCATACAGAAAATACTCATATCAACTGAGGGTTGCCAGAATTAGCAAGTATTGAGGATGCCCAATTAAATTTCAATTGTAGACAAAAAAATATTCAATGGGACATATTTATACCACAAATTATTTGTTGTTTATCAGAAATTCAAATTTGGGAGTTCTGTAGTTCATGAGCAATTCTAAACCAGATCAAATGGAGATTAGGACATTCATTCACTAATTCCCATTACTTATTAATTGACAGTTGTATCCTATCATACTTCAACACTCTCATACTTGTGAGATTTTTCTGCTAGAAGCTGAGCAAGCACCCATAACACCAGAGGCAATCTTTAGTCAGAAAAGAATTTATTTATTTATTTATTTATTTATTTATTTATTTATTTATCTATTTTTAGAGATAGGGGACATGAGGAAGAGAGAAAGGGAGAGAAACATCAATGTGTGGTTGCCTGTTGTGTGGCCCCCACTGGGAACTTGGCCTGCAACCCAGGTATGTGACCTGACTGGGAATTGAACCAGTGACCCTTTGCTTTGCAGGCCAGCACTCAATCCAGTGAGCCACACCAGCCAGGGCAGAGAAATAATTTTTTTTTAAAGAAAATAATATAGTCAGAAGCTGACATTGAGGTAGAAAGCCCTGAATGTTGCTGGAAATGTTTATATTTGCTGGTAAACTCAGGTCGACCCAGGAGATACTGAAGTAGAATATTAATTGTGTCTGCTGCAGAAGATACCATTATTTTTCTCTTTTATTTAGTTTCTCTTTTTATTTAGTTTCTCTTATTTAGTTTCTCTTTTATTTTGTTTTTTAAAGATTTTATTTATTTATTTTTAGAGAGAGGGGAAGGGAAGGAGAAAAAGAAGGAGAGAAACATCAATGTGTGGTTGCCTCTCACACACCCCCTACTGGGGACCTGGCCCGCAGCCCAGGCATGTGCGCTGACTGGGAATCAAACTGACGACCCTTTGCTTTGCAGGCTGACATGCAATCCACTGAGACACACCAGCCAGGGCTATTTTTCTTATTCTTTTTTTTTAATTCTTTAATTACTTTATTGTTGTTCAATTACAGTTGTCTGCATCCTCTCTCCTCCCCCCCACCCCCTCCAAACCCACCTCTCTCCCCTGCCTCTATCTCCCCTTTGGTTTTGTCCATGTGTCCTCTATAGTGGTTCCTGAAAACTCTTCTCCCCATAGTCCCCTCTGTGCCTCCCCCCCGCCCCGGCTATTGTTAGATTGTTCTTAATTTCAATGCCTCCGGTTATGTTTTTCTTGCTTTTTTCTTTTGTTGATTATGTTCCGGTTAAAGGTGAGATCATACGAAAAGATGCTCAACATAATTAGCCATCAGAGAGATGCAAATTAAAACCACAATGAGATACCAACTCACACCAGTCAGAATGACCATCATAGACAAAGCAACAGATAACTGTTGGAGGGGATGTGGAGAAAAGGGAACCCTATTGCACTGTTGGTGGGAATGCAGACTGGTGAAGCCACTGTAGAAAACAGTATGGAATTTCCTCAGAAAACTATTTTTCTTATTCTGAATAAGGAACATACATATCTAAAGGAACAGATACAATTTTGAAAGTTATGCAGAGTAAATAGAAGAGCCAGGCACTAAACGAGCTCTGTCTAACTCTGAAGCGCCTATACATGGCCACTACACAGACTTGAGCTGTATGGAAAACTCTTTGAGGCATGGAGTTTATGCTCTATTGTTGTGTCTATATTATTTAGACTTAGAATAATTATTTATGCTCAAAAAATTTTCTAGCTGTAATATCAAGGTGTATCACTAAGAGCAGTTTTAAAACAATAGATAAATCCAATGAATAGGAAGCCTAAAAGTATTTAATAATGTACCATATGTAAATAATTTCATAATATCAAATATCAAGGATCATTTGACCTGAACCAAATATGTTCATGGATGTTTCTGATAGGACCAAATTTCAAGAATATTTTGGCATAGACCAAATGTCCCCACAGATTTTTTGGACAGGACCAAATATCAGGGACCTTTTGGCATGGACCAAATGTCTCAGTGGATGTTTTGGATGGGATCAAATGCCCTGCAAGGAGATAGAGTATGCAGATGAGGATACTGGCAAGTGAGAAGATCTACATTTGACAACCTTTTCTGATTGATTGATGGAATTCCTTTTTTTAAGATTTTATTTATTTTTAGAGAGAGGGGAAGGGAGGGAAAAAGAGAGGGAGAGAAACAGCAATGTATGGTTGCCTCTCACATGGCCCTCACTGGGGACCTGGACCGCAACCCAGGCATGTGTCCTGACGGGGAATCCAGCCGGTGACCCTTTGGTTCCCAGCCCACGCTCAATCCATTGAGCTACACCAGCCAGGGCTGATTGATGGAATTCTTAGTAAGGTATAAAGTAAGTTCTTCAGTTGGGAGATATGGAAGTTTGAATGGAGAGAAGCTATGAGGTATTCTCCCAAGAAAGTAAAAGTGTAAGTGTACTAATAAAGTAGGATTACTTGGAAGTCTTATGGGTAATGAATTCAAAGTAAGTCTAACCAGCATGGGTATATATTTTTCAGGAATATTCAGCTGCATAGGTGCAGGCATGAAAGAAGGAGAGGTGGGTTTATCAGGGATATGTAGTTTCTTAAATAAGATGAAATGTAGTCAAGGAAGTAATCATTAATTACAAAATATAAGGTGGATAGAAAAAAAGCGAGGATAGCGAGAGGATAAAGTACTGTAAAAGCTGACAAGGTAAATTGATTTCCTAACATAATTGAAAGAGAAATGAAGACAGGTACCTGATAGAATAAGCTTAATTGGCTAGTTTGATCAAATCAAAATCATAGAAGGATTGCAGCTTTGTGTAACAGTGTGGTCTAGCCATGCTCATTAGAAGACTAGAAGAGGTAGCGGTCAAACAAGTTCTTTTGAAAAAAGTTTATGAATTGAGAAGCCTGAGTGTTGAACAAATCTTAAATGTATATCTCGAAATGTTAAGAATTATGCCAGCTGTGGTGTTGGAGAGAGCAGCCATGAGCCAGGAGTAATGTGGAAGTATTTTCTTCAAAGCTGGGGGAGATTTAGAGATGAATGGGAAGAATGGTATTATCATTAGCAAGGAAGAGCAAGGAGATCACTTACCTCCACTTCAGGGCTCTTAGTACAAAGAATACAGTTTTAAAAATCACTCCTTGAGAATACTTCAGAGGAAGGAATGTCTTTAAAAACAAAATTTAGAGGAAGAAGATGGAAAATTTCAAGACGAGGCTGGGGCTGTAGAAGATTCTGCAGATAGTAAGCCTTGAATTAGGGTTTCAAGTTGGACAGGAAAGAGAGAAGGAGATAGGGTAGGGGACAGAATCTTAGAGTTTAAAATGTATAGACAATGAGGAGATACATAAAATTTAATTTTTCCTTTTAAATGTCTTATATGAACTAAGATAAAAAGAATAATCAGATTAATCCTAAGTATTCATTGAAGAAATTGGTGACAAGGTTGAGTGTTGGGAGTTTTCTCTCTCATCCATGATGATAAGAACAGAGAACTTGGGGGAAGTGAAGTTCTGAGATCCAGGGACTACATCTTTTCTCTATGCCAGTGGACAGTCGTGTAAGGCCTGGGGGAACTCTAAGACCTGGTGTGCTACCAATGTAAGCCTAAAAAATTCAATAAAAAATAAAAATAAAAGACCCAGTGCACTCACTGTCTTTGTTCTGAGAAAAGCAATCATGAGCTCAAGTGCCTCAGGACTGATCCCTTCGGGAGGAACATCCGGAAGACTTCTGAGAAAGCCCGAGCGAATCCCTTGCTCAACATTTTGCATTCTAGATCTGTCACTTACTAGGTGTATAAGTTAGCATGTTACTCATTGGTTTGCAATGTATGTCCTTGTCTACCAAAAAATTGGATCAATGATATTTACCTTCATAGAAATGTTATGAAAAATTACTTGCTATGGTATCTGGTATATACGATGTGTAAACTAAACTTATATTTCCCTTTTACTCAATCCAACTGTAGATTGTGAGATTGCATATAGAAAGACCCCACTCTTTTTCAGAAGTAAGTCTGGACATTTTCAAGGGCAAATTTCCATGTCAAAGGCAGTAAAGTTATGCCCAAATACACCCAATGTCCACTAATACTAGCTGTTACATCATTTAATATCGAGTATCACTTCCCAGCTTTGAATCCTTTAGAAAAACATATCTTCAAGATTAACTACAAATAAAAATATGTAAAATTATTAAATAAGATGGAAAACATGGCTCTACATATGATATTTTGGACTTAAGCATAATGCATATTTATTGTTTCATATTTCACATTAATTAATTATAATATTTCTGTAAAGATTTACTGAATACATACTATGTATTAGACCATAGTAGACTACTAAAGCACAAGAATATGAAAACTATAAACGTTATGCCCTTGAGGAGTTAACAGTTTAATTGTTTTCCAGATGAAATTGAACAGCAGCTTTAGCCGTTTCATGAGGCCATTTCTACAGCATGATGGCAAAGCCACGCTGTCAGAATGTGAAAGTGCACTTAGCTCCTGGCTTCCTAAGCTGTAGGGACACGCATTTAAATTGTCCACATAGGAGGGTAAATAAATAGGATGGGTTAGTCTATCACCTCCTTGTTCTAAAAATTGTAATTCCCTTAATGTAGTCCAGGGCAACATTAGAAGGTTTGAAAGGAATATATCACCACCTCTAATAACTAAATTTACTGTTTCCTGAAATCCCAAAGGTGACTTTTTTCCTTTTGTGTTTACACATACTGCTACCAAGCAACTTCCCCCCATTTCCTTCTTGTTCTATTGGATTTCAGTATAGCGAGCAGTATCACTTTTTAATTCTTAGGGCGAAAACCAAGTAGATCACTAAATATAAGATATTGACATATGTTTAGGTAATACAAATGAATTAATATCCTCAGAAAATAAAGACAGGGTTATTGCTAACCAAAAGGAAGGCAGTTCTTATACATGTATATCCCATGAATATATGGACATTTGATCTTAAAGAAACTTACATTCCTGTGTCCTTTTCCTGGGATTTAATGGATTTCTGTGCTTTTACACTTAATTCATGTTATATTGTAGGTGAGAAAGCAGACTTTCTGAGACATATCTGCATAATTATTTTTGCCTTGCAAAATGTAGGTTACCCCTGAATATTCTTATGTATGAGCTAAAATGACAAACAAAACAAGCATAGAGTTGCTGCTAGGTTTGCAATTAGCAAACCTTAGTGCATTTCTCCTGAGATGTCTTTGATTAACCCTGACACATTTAATTATGCCCATTTCTCAGGAAAAAAAAACCCATAGACATTGGATATAGGTTTAAAAAATAAGACTTTAAAGGGTTTTCTAGAACAAAAGCACACTCAAATATTTAAAAATTAGTTTTAAAATAAAATTATATCTAGAGAATGTGAGACAAAGAGATTTCACTTGCAACAAAAACTAGAAAATGACTTTATATTAATATTTGGTTGGGTATGATATGGAAATCATCCACATTTAACATATTTGTTAAAGTGAGCAAGTGGCATAATTCAGATTGTTAATTTATTATACCATTTTGCTATGTGTGTGTATGTGTGTGTTTCAGCGCATTAATAAAATCGAACTTGCTGAATGCATTTACTGCATGTTCTATTCCAGGCTGCGTATCTGTCCTTTAATATACCCAGAGAAAATGCATTGTGTTTACACTCTCAGTAGCTATGACTATGTGTGTTAAAAGTATCTCCAGAGATGACAAAATTTTCAGATATGTGAATAATCATTTTAATCTGTTGATTGCATGTATTATTTTGTAGGTAAACTACCCAAACACTTCAGATTGACTAATGAACACTCTATCAACTTCCTGTTCCTCCTTGGCCATGGGTTTCCCCCAAATTCCTATCACCAGTTCCTCCTATTTGGAGCTACTGATCCTTCCTCCCAAAGGTTCCATCTCATCCTGTGTTTGACTTCATTCTGTTTGAGGCACAATCTTCTTATTTTAGTCGATTAGCTTCAGTATCCCTCACCACAAGTCTTTTTATAATTGGCCAATAAGTATAGATGAAGCTATACTTATTTTCATACTCTTAAATTTTCCATACTTTAAATATTGATAGTTTGGGTTCCTAGCTCCTTGGTTTCAACATCTAAGTTTGCCTTCTTACTCCTGCTGTTATGAAGTCTCACCTAGTTGTTTCTGTGGAAGGTTGTCTTCCGCATTCACCTCATTTCCATACCAGAGTGCTTTTGCCTGTTCTGCCCATTGTGATCTCCACTCCACCCACAGAAGTACGAAAGGCATTTACTCTAATTTGAGATACCAGATTGTGTTGTTACTCATCTGGTCTCAGGGTACTTCTGGGTCTTTTAGTAACCCAAGCTGAAACAGAAATTTTTCTTCAATTCTCTGCAGCATACCAAGGTCAGGATATATGTTTCAAAATAAATTTAAGTCTTTTACTCAATTAATTTTTAGTTCCTTTAGTTTTATTTTGTTCTTTTTGTTCATTTGAAATTTAACACTTGATGTACTATACCCGTTACTATTCTTATTTTTATATTTGCATCTTCACATCAATAACATCATGGGAGGGAATTTGGATCATGTGTTCTAATCATCTATTTTAAACCAGAAGCTTCTAGTTTCTATTCAGCAGATCTTTGATGTACAGAGGTCCTTACACACTTCTACCTGTCTTTCGGATTATCATCCCCTGTGAGAAATGGCTTAAACAAAACCTTCTGTCTTCACAAGAGTAAACAACACTTTGCAGGCTCAGTAAAGTCCAAATCAATTCTTATAAAACAAATATTTCTCTAAAGAAAACATGGTATGAAGAGGTACTTTTCTGTCTTCCACATCATAGGAAAGATGCAGAAATTCTTGACATGGCTTTATCAGCTCTATTCATGCTATGGGCTAAAGGAATGTGATGGTGCTTGTTTTAATTGGGCTGGTAATTGAGATGGGGTCCAGAGTCTCAGGGCTCCTGGCACGTCATGACAAGATGAGGACAGGAGGGAACTCACACTCCCTGTAATGTTTTGAATGGTCTCACACAATGACGAAAATGCTAGTAGTGTCTCTATTGAAGCAATGATTCACAGTTTTGTCATAACCCAGTTGGCTTCCTTTTTTGTTTTCTTATTTGTTTATTTTTGTAAAGGGCTCTGTTTGTTTCATTCTTCCAGACATATGCAGTTTTGAAAGATGTCAGAATGAAGTTTTAGTCAAGGCCTTATTGAAGTGTGTTATTAAACACAAACCTGTCAGACCTCAAAAGAAGTGTGGATGAGCAAGGTATTCAGTCCATACATTTAGGGACACAAGGAACATTCCATTAAAAAAAACCTGTTAAATCAGAGTAACTCTGACTCTCAACTCAAATCCAGACAGCTAACAGAAAACTGAACCTCTGACCCTTTCTGAGTCTGTTCCCCAGAGCAGTACAAATCTCCCGGGGACCTAAAGTATTGTTTAGGGTTTGGCAGAGCCATGCTAGTTACAACATTTGAGGCCAAACTTGTTAGTTTAGGTCTACCCATGACTCCAGGCAGCATATTCAGTTAATTATAGTCCTGCAGCTCTGATTTGATGTGATATGCTTGAGGAAAGAGAATCTGTGAGACCGAGAACTGCATGTATAGTCTACTCTTATACATTAACATAGTGGGTGTGTGTTTGTGTGCCTGTGTGTGTTTTCATTCTTTCTATATTCTCTATAGCATAGCCTGCTACTGTATATTCAAACAAAAATTGTTTATAGCACGTGTTTATAATAGTATACAACACTTAAAATAAGGCCATATTCTTAGGTGTAGTGATTTAAGTGTTAAATTTTTCAATCTACTGTTTTTTGTTTTTTTTTACCTACTTCATGACTCATTTCAGGACATATATCTTCTCTAAATAGTACTTTGTTGTTTAAAATAAAGTACTAGATAGCAGAGAGAGTACCCTTTGGTATGATAAATATTGACTATAAGGAAAATCTATTTTTTTCTAAAATCTAATTTATTGGGAGGACTAGGCTGGCATTTGGTTATTAAAGTACTGTATCAGGTGCTTAGCTGAACAGTCTTCTGTTTTAACAATAGAGGATAAGCCGGAGTTACTGTATTTATTAAAAGTTTGGCCTTAGTATTTAGGGTCTCCATAGGAGAATTCCAAGAGTAATTTTGACTTTCACTGATTTTCAGCTATTTGGGGCTTATATGTTGATTTTCAATTCATATTGCTTTACAACATGTAGTATAAATACATTCTAAGTTTCTATCTAAAATTACTATTCTTTTAATAATAAAATTATTATGAATAATCATAAGCAACATTTATTGGACACATAAATACTATGTTCCAGGCACTAATATAATTTACCATAATTCAATTCTCTTTTAATTCTTGCAACTGCCTATGAAGTAGGTGTTATTATCTTCCCCATTTTCTAAATGAGAAAAATAAAGCACAGAATACAAGAAACTAAGCCATATAATACTAAATGAGAGTTACAGGTAGCCAGATCCACACCAAGGTATTCAAAAACCAATTTTAGCCCTTTACATTTCTGTTCCCTAGACTAACAACTTGGGTTTTACCCAGGTTACTTTTGTGCCAAGTACTTCCTCCCCTGTTTCTTTTGCCGCCCTGCTGTGGGAGTTCACTGCGGCTTGTCTGTTCTCATTCTCCAGGGCAGTCATGATCTTTCTAAACCCTCGCCATCCCCACCCCCATCCCCACCCCCATGCCTTCCTCTCTTTGTCTCTGGGGTTCCATGCTCCTGGCTTTGTACTCTGACCAGCGCGGGTACCTTGGCTGATACCCATGGATCACAGCAATATTGATTTCTTCCTGTGGCATCGTTAAGATATGGTAAACATTTATGACTTCTCACTTTTCGTAATTCCTTACTCAACCTTGTTGAATATCCCGTATCTACTCATATGCCTCCCTTAAACTTGCCTATCCAATATATGAATATCTGAGTCAAAAGAAAGATTACTATGACTCATTATAATAGTCCCTACATTGTTGAATAGTCCACTTTGTTAGAAATACTCTTCTCTGACTATAATTTTTCAGGTGAAAGCCAGGTTTATCTGAAAGCCAACACTAAGAACAAAGATTTTTTATTTTATTAAGGCCCTGTTTACCTGCCTGTCACTTCTAATTGTCTATTGACTTTTTTTTTCATTACAGTTCTTAGTAGGTAGGAGGCAATGATCGTTTCAGCTGAAATTATTGTATTAAATATTTTATATTATTGCTCCCAGTAGAGACTAGAAACTCAGAATATTGTCACATAATAATGCTTTAATTAAGGCAAAGTTTCTTAGGCTAACAAATGGTGTTTAACCTTTGCAAGAGAATCAAACAGAAATTAAATCAAATTCAGGTTCATGATGTTATAAATTATTCAGCCTTGCCTCAGACATTGCTCTATTCTGTTACTAAAATATGATCTTAATCTCTTTTTTAGTGAGAATAATAAAGAAATAATTACAGAATATTATCATATATAAGGGGTTCACAGTAATAAATAAATTAAAACAACCTGGAGATTTTAAGTTCAATAATGGGTGGACGAATACAAATCCTCTGTTTGGGGTATTCAATTTTCTAAGGAATTTTGAATTTGAGTATAGCACTGTTATATATATGAGTAACTTTACGGTAATTCATCACCTAAAAATAGAAGGTGGAAGCATAAATGGGCAAATCTAGATAGAAGGAGATTAGGCAACAGTCCATTAAAAATAATTTTTAAAATATTTCTCACCCACCAACTATGCACATAGTATACTCTAGTATAAGAATAGTAAATGCTGCATTAAACAGAAGCATTTTCTATTTTCATAAAAACTAGCTAGGTGTGTTGTGGGATCAAACCTCACTAGGTAGTTAGAGTAACCGGCCAGAGCAACAGATCGCAGCCTATCATTCTGAATGTTTGAATAACACTTTCAAGGGCATTGGCACCCTTAAGTATTCACACTTCTGAAAGCAAATTTATTTCAGAGGAAATTGTAATTATTTGAACTATACTTTCTTGTTTATTTTTCTAATTTCTCTGATGATTTTTTCTTCAAACTCTGCTTAATTTGAATTAGGGCCAAGTATCATAATCTCTATGCCTATATCACCTTTCACTTTACATCTTTTCTTCCATAAACAGCACATTTGAAAATACTCCAAGGCTCTACAGAAAGTCTATCCATTTGTTTCAGTATAGTCTTTGCTTTTGAAGCTGATCCACATTTGGGGAGTGGGGGTAAAATGTTAAATTAACTTAAATGAAGAAACCATGGCATTTAACTTACATGCTAACTGAAGACACATATATTGATATTTCCAAAGTGGAATGTAGTTATCTATAGGAAACATTATGTTGCTTAAACTTAATTGTAAAAAAATGAACAAAATTATACTTATGTAAAGGAGACTATTGTTTTATACATATATATAAGCTGTATTTTAGTAACATTAATATTTGTTTTGTAGATGTCACAGTTGTTAGGGAATAAACTATTTCATTAGTAAATTATTAAGACCAATTAATTTGTTCTCTCCCAGTTATTTTAAATATAATCTCTTTTTGGCTTTTCTTCTATACTGTACAAAAATTATAATACTTCACTAGTTACTTATCCTAATCATATTCTTTCAAGTTTCTCAGTTTGGAAAGGCTTACATTTTAAGATTATACATATTTACTCACTTATTCTTTGTTCTTACATTATATATTTATCACAGTTTATTCTTATATTAGATTCCATTATTCACTTGTTGATTCTAGTATATGTGTGAATAAAAACATGTATTTATTCATGGAGTGGTAAAACTATCCCTGCAATCTAAATTTAGAACATTTTCGTCACCCCAATAGGCAGCCCTGTGCCCATCAGCAGTCGTTCTTCTTTCCTCTCTCTGCCCTGGGAAACACTAATCTGCTTGTGGTCTCTACAAATGTGTCTATTTGGGGTACTTCATATAAATGGAAAAATGCAGTATGTGGTATTTTGTGACTTCTTCACTTGGCATAATGTGCTGAATAACATTCAATGATATCAACATGCCACATTTTGATTATCCATTTATCAGTTGATAGACATGTTGGTTGTTTTTTAATTTTTGGCCATTGTTAGTATACTTAGCCACATATTACTTTAATTTTTGGCCATTATCAACCTTATACAAGTTTTCGTGTGTGTGTGTGTGTGTGTGTGTATTTCTCTTGGATATACCAGTAGAGCTAGGAGTAGAATTGCTGGGTCTTACAGAACCTCAGGGTTTCACATTTGAAGAACTACCAGACTGTTTTCCGAAGCAGTTTTACCACATATATTCTCAGCAGCCATACATGTGTGTTCAGATTTCTCCACATGCACACAAACACTTGCCATTATCTGTATTTACAATTATACCCACCCTGGTTATATGAAATGATATCTCATCATGACTGACAGTTCTCTAATGTTTAATGATGTCCAGCATCATATGTGTTTAATGGTAATTTGCATATCTACTTTAGAGAGATTTCTATTCAAAGTCTTTTGCCTGTTTTAAAACTAGGTTTTTCATGTTTTTGTCATTGAGTTATAAGCTGTAAATTGACAATGTTAAAAGAAGTGGTGAGAGTTGGTTATTTTGTTTTGTTCCCGATCTTAAATAGAAATAATTTTCTCTTTATGCTATTTACAGTTTGTTGAGCTTCTTGGATGTGTAGATTAACGCTTTTCAGAAAATTTAGCAAAATTGAGCTAATAATTATTTGAATTTTTATTCTGTCCCTTTCACTTTCTTTCTGATATTCACATTACATGTCTGTTGGTATTGCTAATGATATCTTACATTTCTGTGAGTCTTTTTTCAGTTTTACTAATTTTTTCTTTATTTCTTTGGATTATATAATCCTTATTGATCTATTTTAAATTTCAGTGATTCTTCTACCAACTCAAACGTATTATTTAGCCCCTCTAGTAAACTTTTTATTTCAATTATTGTACTTTAACTTCACATATTCCATTTTGCTTTTTAAGTTATTTATGTATTTTATTGATGTTTCATATTTGATGGCATCATACCTTCCTTAAACTATTTTTTTAAAGATTTTATTTATTTATTTATTTATTTAGACAGAAGGGAAGGGAGACAGAAACAGAGGGAGAGAAACATCAGTGTGTGGTTGCCTTTCCTGTGTCCCTGCTGGGGACCTGGCCTGCAAGCCAGGCATGTGCCCTGATTGGTAATTGGACCGGTGACCCTGTGGTTCACAGGCCTGTACTCATCCCACTGAGACACAGTAGCCAGGACCCTTAGGTTGTTTAGACAGTCTTCGTTAGTCCTAAGAACATATTTATAATGATTGCACTGAAATCTTTGTGAAGTACAACTTCTAGGTCTATAATAAAGCAGATTTTATCACTTGCTCTTTTTCCTGTGTATGGGCCATTCTTGATTGTTTCTTTGAATGTTTTATATATATATATATATTTGTGTGTGTGTGTGTGTGACATTTGGCTATTTTAGAAAATATTTGAAGTAAACTGTAGATGCTGATTTCCTCCTCCTCTCTCCGACGGTATTAATATTGCAGGTGTTACTTGCTTGGTTACTCATTTGTTAAGTGACCCGGCTGAACTAAGTCTGTAAGGTCAAGTTCCCAGCAGTGTGCAGCCTCCAATGTCTCTGTTCAGTCCTTTTGTCTTAATGCCATGTCTTAACCTAACTGTAAAACGGTCACCCCATGTTTTCTATAAAAAGCTACTTATGGGTCAGTTTGTGCTTAAACACTCTTAGTAAGTTAGGTTTTAACTTTTTACCATTAGGTGTGTATGTGTGTGTGTGTCTGTTACTTCACAGGCTGCTATTACAGTTCAAGGAAGGTGTTTTGCTGCTGTCTCATTCAGCTCGGTCCTAGTAGTTTGGATTTTTCCTTTTTTGGTCACTATTTAGAAGCCTTATCCCTTCCCTTGGCATGCACATAGTCTTCCAGACTTCTAGGGATCTATGTAGTTTTATTTTTTTAAATGACTTCTTAGAGGTTCTTCTGGGTTAGAGTCAATTTGTGTTTAACTAGTGTTAGGTTGTGCTCAGGCCCTTTGGCAGAAAAAGGCTTCCACCATTTGTCAATAATTTGTGCACAGCTTTTGGAATGTTTCCAAGTCTGCACTACATCCTTTAATTCTAATTTATTCACTCAATAACAATAGAAAAGGCATGAATTGCTCATTTTATATATGTATACATATGCATGTATATGTATACATATGTTGTGCACTGCATATATATATATATATATATATATATATGTATGTACACACAATATATATCAACATCTATCTATATATATATGTATATGTGTATATATATATATATATATATACTGTGATACAAGTTCCAGAAACTCCTATAAATGTGAGGATGTAGCAATGAAGAAGAAAGGCAACTATCCTGTCCTTATGGATCTAGCATTTTAGTGGAGAAGAAAACCAATAATCAAAGAGCTGCTATGAAGACGAGACTTTTAAAATGAATTTAAATGAGGGAAAGTCTGTAGAAAAGCTCTTACCTTGTAATCAGACTTTCTAGAGAAGGAAAATAATTTTCTTCATTTCTTCAGCTCTTAATAAAATAACAAAACACAGTTCTGTTTTACTAGATGTTTAAAAGAAAACAACAGAGAGTGTGATGAATGGTAAGTAGACTTATTGTAGTAATCATCTTTCAGTGTATACAAATATTGAATCATTATGTTGTATACTTGAAACTAATATAATGTTACCTCAATAATAATAAATAAATAAAATACAATACCAGAGACAGGAACATCATCCTTTCCTTGTACCAAGGAACATTTTTTTAGCCCCTGTTTGCTGTTTCATACAACGCTCAAGTAAACTTTTATTGTTGTTTATTCAGTTTTAACAAGCAGGTAGATATGATATTATCTTTTACATTGAGAATTGCTATTGCTTTATTTACATACTAGTTTGGAACTTTGTCCTCAAAGAGTCCTTTGTCCTCAAAGGACTTTGTCCTTTCCAAGAGTAAAAAACAAAGACAAACAAGCAAACAATAACACAGCATGCTAACATTCTTGAGAACAAACAGCAGGTAGAAGCATAGAAAAGGTAGCTAAGTAACTCCAGGTCATTTTTACAGAGATCTATGAAGCCATTGAATGATCAGGCATGCACATGCAATGCAAACACAAGAAGGGCCCAGGGCTAGACACCCCCAAACCCTGTTTAGTCTGGGTCAAAAATTGTCATCCAGGAAAATGCTCTCATCTGGGACTTTAATTTTTTTATTATCATTATTTTAACTTTTCAATTACAGTTTACTTTCAGTATTGCGTTACATTGGTTTCAGGTATACAACACAGTGATTAGACGCATTAATCGCATACTTTACAAAGTGTGCCCCGGGCACCACACATAGTTACCGCAATATTGCTGACTATATCCCTGTCTGTGCTTCACAACCACATGACTGTTCTCTCACTGCCAAATTGTACTTCCTGATCCCTTCACCTCTTTCGCTAAGTCCCCCAGTCCCCTTCCCATCTGTCAATCACCAGTTTAGTCATTGTGTCTATGAATCTGTTTCCATTTTTTTTATTCATTTATTTTGTTCTTTAGATTTCACAGTAATATCATGTGGCATTTGTCTTTCTCTGACTAACTTATTTCACTCATCATAACAGCCTGTAGGTGGAACCCTGATCTTGACCTTCCCATCCATCTCCTAAATTTGCACATTACATATAAAAGTATTAAAATTGCTATGCCCTCAGTGTGTACTTCTCCATATAGGAGAAAGAATCTTAAATTTTACATTCATAACTCTGCTCAAAATTATTTTTGTGTGATTTATGGAATGGTATCTTCTGAATTATTTTATTGTAATGTAGTAAAGAGCAAGGCCAGGTCTATATACTTTACCTGTGTGTACCCAGTGCCTGAATAAGTGCTTAACATTTATTTATTCATTCAGTATATATTTATTCCTTTTCCTGCTTTTCCAGGAATTGTCAGAGTGAGCAAGTTATTTTCTCAATAAATATTGGGAGAATTATATTTATTTAAATGAAGACCATAAATCAAAATTATACTATATCGAGAGTGATTGGAAACCTAAATAAATGTAAGGTATAATTCATGTCATTCCAGACTTTATACTTCGATTTGAAATGTAAATATTCACAGCAAACCCTTGAGAATCAATTACCCTCAATACACCATCAAGTGAAAGATATAGTACGAACTGCATGCCCTGTGCTGAGCCTGAGAAGAATAATCATTTCTTCCAACGCAGCTCACTCCAACGAGCTTACCACATGACACAAATATACAAATAAACAAATAAAGCAATCTGTAGAAGGAAATAATTTTTATTGAATTTTCTTTTTCAGATGGAGTCCACAGCTGGCAAGTTTTATATTTTGGTAATATTGCTAAATTTTGCATCTGCTTACATATGCTTCTCTGCACCTTTTCATCCATAGAGCATTCAGTACCCTTAGGCACACAAACAATGTCGTAGCAGTAAGCAGTAGCCCTACTTAATCGTATACTGCATTACACTAAGGGACCCATGGGCAAAGATTTGGTCCCTCGAGCATGGCAGGCGAAGCCCCTTTAATTCATCATCACAGGCCGAATATCCCAAATGGATCAGCTCCATAAGAACTCATGCCAATGGTAACTACAGAGACGTGTATCTTCAGCAGCATGATTTGCTTTTATGCAATAATTACGTCAGAGGGAATTAGAGATGAACATGTGGCTAGACCAATAATCAGTGTAAATCCACCATAAATGTAGAAGTAATATCTTAAAATAAAAATTATTTCAAGCAGACAGTTTGCTGCAGGAAATAATGTCAAAGAATAACATTTCTATGAACTTGTTTATGTGATCTAAACTATATCATATACACCAGTGATTCAAAGGATATTTCTATTACTTATTAAGGACGATATCATTTGCAACTCACTTAACTTACATATTTCATGAAAAATTCACAAGAAACAACAATTTTACCTTAGCACCGGAATTAATGACTTTGTGAATAAGCACGATGTATATAAAGTGTGTGCGATGCTTAGTATTTGACTAATTAAAATATAAAGCATTTTTTAGCTAACATTCTATGTAGCACACACAACAGTAGGTAATTCTGAAATATTTCATTTTGTGCAACTGTACATTTATTTGACTTCACCCCTTACATATTAATTTTTAGTGAGAAAAGTGGAGATTTGAATACTTAGGGCCTTGCCCTTTATCACATTTTTTTTCTGCTCAGTGACTGACAAGCTGAAATACCTTTGGGTTTACAACTCACGTAACATAAGGCTTCATGCATTTTATAATTTTTCTCGTTTGATTTTTATCTCATATACACAAGGGGAACTTAAAATATCAGAAATAAAACATGCACGCATATTGGTTTACTTGCTAAACACACTTGGGATCACACACGTGTGTTCTAAAGTGTGACACACGTGGGGATGGAGCTCCCTTCCAGTCAGGAGGCTCTGGGTCTGTAACTGGCACACACCGGGACTTGATTACTTACAGAACCGGGACTTGGTTATGTACTGAACCGTGGCTCTGTATGGGTGGTTCAAGTTTACTTCTGTTCACACGGCCTAAAACTTTCCCACTTAAAATGATCAAGTGAAACTTTAGACTACTTCTCTTTTAGGAATACCATGATCAACTGGCCAGAACCATCAATCTGTGAGAGTCAGACTACTTTTTGTCCAAGGTCCAAAGCATTCACCTGTTTATTACATACATCATGTTCTTAAATAAAAACCAATCATATGACATTTTTGCATAAATCTTACAACATATCAACTTAAAAATAATTATGAGGCACACTAGTAACAAAAATATATTTTTCTTTATTAATAATTTTTTAACTTAAACATGCCACCATCATATAATACAGATAATAGGTTTAACTCTTAAGACTCTTGTACAGGCCCTGGCCAGGTAGCTCAGCTGCTTGGAGCATTGTCTGAATGCCCCGAGTGTGCAAGGTGGATCTTCAGTCAGGGCACATACAAGAAGCAACCAATGAATGCATAAGTGAGTGGAACCACAAATCAATCTCTCTCTCTCTCCCCCATCAATAAAATAATTTTATAAAGATTCTTGTATTGTAATAACAAAGATATATATATATGTGTGTGTGTGTGTGTGTGTATAATAAAAAAGCTTAACAAGGACATATATATATTCACACATATATGTCTATATGCACCAAAGTTGCAAGTTGGATCTTTAGTCAGGGAACATACAAGAAGCAACCAATGTGTACATAAATAAGTGGAACAATGAATGTCTATCTCTCTCTTTCTCTGTCCCATCGATAAAATAGTTTTATAAAGATTCTTGTACTGTAAAAAAGCTTAACAAAGATATATATATATATAATAAAAAGTCAAAAGAGGCGTAACTGAGGGCTGTAATGACTGAGCACTTTTGTGATGCATTATAAATAACGAGAGGATACCTGAGAGAATGTGAGAGGCTGGGGGGAGCCGAGAATGGGGGGTGAGGGGGTTAGGGGTGGACTGGGAGTAGGTTTCTTCAAACACATTTTTTAGTCATACCTGGCAAACAAAAAATGTATAGTGCAAAAAGTAAATTTCCTCAAGGAGCTGCTAACAAAATAATAGAGATTTAAAAGAAAAGTTGTGACTGGGCAGTTGTCTAGTGAGAGTAGGGAGGGAAGGATAAGAGAATAAGTTTGGGGGATTTGTGGAAAGAAAGGGACAGCTTCACAACATTTAATATTTATCTTTGCCTCTGTGTGTTATCTTGATAATATGATGTACTTATTTCCATGTTCTCTGCCAATTCTTCATAGTTGAATTACAGCTATACAGCTATATACAACATTTCCATAGCTCTCTCACAGCACATTTACCTCCTATTACTTAGTTTTTATGTCATCCTTATTTACGTTCAGTATTTACCATCTATCCTGATGCCACGGCTCTTCCCGTGATTTTTGGTTATATAGAGCCAATTTCACTGTAGCTTGTTTTGTAATATTAGGTTACATTTCTTTCCTAATTGCTGTCCTATTTTTCTGGCCTCTATCATTTAGATAATTTTCTTCTTTTTTCTTACAACATTTTGGTATTAGCAATTCTTTTACGTTATTCCTGCTTAAATGAGTTTGCTGGGTGGGAGCTGAGGGGTGTGCACGTGACTGTGACTATTTACACACCACGGCACTTAAAACACTGGTGTTTGTGCAGCCTCGCCCACGGTTCCAAGGCCTGTGTCCTCTGACACAGTCTCCGTCTTCTTCTTTCAAACCACCGGCAATTCTGCCTACTGAGGTCGGTTGGATTTTGTCTCCAGCAGATTTTTTTCAATGCAGTCCTCGGTCTGAAAATTTATCTTAGTGGGGTTTCTGAAGCCACCAGGTCCCTTGTTGTGCCCTATAGTCTTTTCTACACCAGTCCCAAGTTGCAGTGACCCAATTGCTCACAGTTCCACCACTTGTTCTCAGAGTCACTTCCTGAATTTTGCTTGACCTGCTCATTTTTGTGATTTTAGTTATTCGTTCTTTAAAAGAACTTCCTACTCGTTTTTGTAATATTATTAGAATATCTAAAGTCTATAACGGTCTACATCTGAATGGTCTTGTTATTTTTGATTGTAAGCTTGTGCTTAGCTTTTTTTAGCAGATACCCTGGTGGTTCCTTCACCCTTTGTGATTGTTCAGGGCCAGGGACACGATATTCTAAGGACAGTCTGACCATTTATCCAGCACTCACAAGGATTTTCCATCAGCATCCCCACCTTTTGGAAATGCTTATAAATCACTGTACTCCGTTTTTTATTTCCAAATTATTTTAATGGGGGAATGATCTCAATGATTCTCCTTACATCCTTAGAACTCAGCAATAAATGAAAATGGATGATCATTTTTGTCCCATTTCCTTTTAATGGAAGGCTTGTAAATCTATCGAGTGTGCTAATTACCTTATAATTGCTCTTTCACTTTGTTTCTTTTACTAGATCATTTAACAACATGTGGTTTATTTGTATTTGAGTGGATACATAAAGGAATTCATATAATAAGCCACATGGTTTATCTTCCCTACATTGATACTTATCAGTCACTGAAATTCTGTTACTGGCTCACCCAAAGCACTAAATGAGATTAGATTTTACTGGACTTGAATCTCTAACTATTGTTTATTTTAACTGTGACAGAATCCCTGTATTTTTTCATGACTTTTGAAAGAGCTTTTATTATTACTCATATATTGGTCTATATTGAAAGCTATTTTGTTTAAATTCAATTTTGCAATAGTTTAATCCATTTTAAACTAATCGGCTTTGTTGTGGATTGTGTAGCTCCATACCCTCACCAGCATTTGGTGTTGCCAGTGTTTCCTATCTTATTAATTCCCATAGGTGTGTGGTGGTATCTCATGTTTCACTTTGCAGTTCCCTGAAGAGGTGACACAGAGCCTCTTTCATATGCTTGTACGCCATCTGAATATTTTATTTGGTGAGAGGTTTATCTTTTGCTTATATCTAAATGGGTTGTTTGTTTTCTAATTGTTGAGTTTTTAGATAAATGTACTTTATCAAATGTGTCATTTGCAAAATTTCTTCTCAGTTTTTGGCTTGTCTTCTCCTTCTCTGCCTAGTGTCTTTTGCATAGCAAAGTGTTTACATTTAATGAAGACTTACCTATGATTTTTTTCTTTCATAGACAGTGCTTTGGGTGTTATATCTGAAAATTCATTACTAAACCCAAAATCACTTAGATTTTTCTCCTAAGTTATCTTCTAGAAGTTTTATCATTTTGTCATTTACTTTTAGGTCTGTGAACTACTTAGAAATAAATTTTGTGAAAGATAAAAGTTCTGTGCCTAGATTCATTTTTTGCATTGTTGATGTCCAGTTTTTCCAGCACCATTTGTGATCTATAAATATACATGTTCTACAAATAACTACCATATTAATGCTTTTAAATAGTTTATTTGGAAAATAGTACTACTAAGCATATTTCTCCTTTTAAATTTTGGAAAGCATTGAGATATGTAATCACATCAAGAAAGGTATTAATTAAAGTTATTCAAACTATAAAATAGTTTAATCTGTGAGTTTCAGTAAATTTTATGTTGCAAAAAAATATGCCTTCTATATTTCAAATGATGTTTCCTAGCTAATAGTGTTTTTGTGGGGGCTCATCTTCAATTAAGCATTTAGTGACATCTAACATGTAGAGTTGAAATATGTTCTTTACTACACTGAAAGTTTTTTTTTAATTCCTAAATTGGATACATTATAAGACATGTAAATGTATAGAATTACAGGGAAAGTGTTACTGAAAATACCACCTTGTATTTGATTATGCCAGGAAATCAAACACTTTCTTTTCCCAAACTTCATTATTCTAACTAGTGGACTGAAATAATTGCTTCTATCCCTTGGGTCCAATAAAACAATTTAGCTCTTTAATGGGTCTTGTTGGATTTGAAGATCAGTGCCTTTTTGGAATATACACATTTTTGCTGGGTGGTGTGATACCTGCTGAGTCATCGGCACAGAACCCAGAGGTTAATTTCCTTCTTACTAAATGAAGCAGATAATCAGACATCGGAGGATGGTTCCTATGCTGTAAATAAGTCTTGACAAGCTGAGAGATAGCCCTATGTATCATTTAGTCCTATTCATGCCATCTGTCCACAAATTAAGTCAAAGTAAGGGTATTAATTTGTTACATTCCAAAAGCTGTACTGACAAGACCACATGGACATTTTAAATGGCAATGGATAACCGAAACACTTTACTGATATTCTTCTGAGTCACGAGTTACAGTTTTTGTAAACTTACTTTCCAGTAACCAATATGTGGAGAGTATTTTTGATCAAATGTAAAACTAATGACTATCAAAGCAGATGTATCACAAACCATTACACAAAGGAATTTTTTTTAAATCTGTGAGAAGTTATATCAACTTCATGACACAAATTTATATCATTTTTGTGGAAAACAAATTATACGGATGATTTGAGATTGCTATGAAATGACCAAGAAGTTGTATTTATGAAGTACTCTTATTGCCTCCAAAGAAATATGCGTCACAGCTTGAACTAGGAAACTGCAAAGGTTTATCTCCCAGAATAGAGGAAAAACGTTTGGACAGTAGAAAGGGAAAGACCCGATTTATGTTTCTGGGAAGAAGAAATCCGCAATGGGTTATACGAGACAGTCATGGCCACAGGAAGGTTAGCTTCTCTCCTGTATTAAAAATCAATGTATATCTCTGAAAAACCAATTCAAAAGAACCTTTGCACTCAATGTTCATAGCAGCACAATTCACAATAGCCAAGTGCTGGAAACAACCTAAGCGCCCATCTACAAATGAATGGATCAAGAAACTATGGTACATTTACACAATGGAATTCTACGCAGCAGAGAGGAAGAAGGAGCTTATACCCTTTGCAACAGCATGGATGGAACTGGAGAGCATTATGCTGAGTGAAGTAAGCCAGGCGGTGAGGGACAAATACCATATGATCTCACCTTTAACTGGATCATAAACAACAAAAGCAGAAAGCAAGCAAAACATAACCAGAGACATTGAAATTAAGAACAGTCTAACAATAGCCAGGGGGGAGGGGGGAGGGGGACAATGGAGAGAAGGGTTTTCAGGAATTACTGTAGAGGACACATGGACAGAACTAAGAGGGAGGACGGAGGTTGGGGGGGAGGTGGGGTTGGAGGGGAGGGAGGAGGGGAAGGGAGAGGATGCAAATAACTGTAATTGAACAACAATAAAGTAATTATTTAATAAAAAAATCAATGTATATCTGTGCACATGGATATATTTGAGAATAACTGGGTAACATATTGGTATAGGTTTTTAAAATTTTACTTATTTATTATTTTTAATTGTATTTCCCCATTACCACTTATCCCCTTTATACCTCTCCCGCCACAATCACCACACCATTTTCCATGCCCAGGAGTCCTTTTTCCTGAATCCCTCCACTCTCTACCCCCATAGCCACTTAACTTACATTCTTATAACAAAGTGATGTAAAGGCAAAATATTATTATATGAAAAGTCTTTGATGACATTTTTATATAATTAATGTGATAGCTGGTGAGATATGCTTTTATTCCTTCCTTATAATATCTTTTATTTCTCTACCTCACTATTGTAACTTTTCTGGAAATATGTAGTCAAGATACATAATGGTTTATTATTTATGCCCTTATTCTAAATAAACAGGGGTGCATCTAATAAGGCTGCTTCGTGTAAAGGATCTCTTGCAGTTAAAATAAAAAGCAAGTGAAAATTTACCTACAGACATGTTTGAAGAGTAGGTCTGATGGCTAAGGCATGCCAAACAATTCTTTTTCAATATATCATATTTCACCTAATACCCACAAAACCTATTTTTTGCTTTCTTAGTAATGACTTATTGATTTAGATAGGCCATATGATATTGTCTCCATTTTATAGATGAGTCAACTGAGGCTCAGAAAACTGGCCTGATTTTTCCATGATAACATCATTTTGGCTTTGAATCTGATGTCTTTTTCTTTGTTTATTTTTATAAATCAAACAATGGATGCCTGGGCTTATGTGAACCTAAATAAACCTCATAACATGGATCAACTTTCATATGCATCATGTTAAGACACCACCAATTGAGACCTGTGATTCTATCCTAAGATCTGTCCCTAGTTTAAAATTGTGCCTTATAATAAAGACAAATAATATTCTCAAGAGTTTTAACATATTTCAGAATAAAAGAGACATTTAATTTTTTATTGTTGTTCAGTTGTCCCCATCCCCCGCATTTCTCTCCCCTGCCCTACCCACCCCCCACCTCCCACATTCAATCCTCCCTTCTGTTGTTTTTCCATGGGTCCTTTATACAAGTTCCTTGACTTAACCCTTCCCCTTCCTTCCCCTGTTATCTCTCTTCCCTCTTCCCTCTAGTCACTGTCAGTTTGTTCTTCATTTTCAGAGACTTTTAATTTTTAATTTTTCTAACAATCACCACTATCACCTACTGTTGAATGGTGGAAGGACTATATCTACTTTGAGCCAGTATTAACCACATCTGAGATATAACGAGAGCTAAAGCGAGAATTAACTCTACATCTTTGCCTGAAAATACCAAGAGAAATCCAGAAAAAATGCACTCCTTTACTAGCCTTATATTCCCTCATCAACTTTTCTTTTGAAGTTGTAAGGAGGGTAGAGCTTTAGGAACTTCATAGAGCTGATTCCAGAAATAGCTGATAGCGGGTCAGAGTTTAATATGCAGGTTAAATCACAATTAGCCAGACTCCACATGAGAAATAAGGTGAGCAAGAGTATGAGGAAAAAATCAGTGGATCTTTACAACTCACTAAGTTCAAAGCTAGCAGTCAGAGTTCAGATCTGAGGTAGAAATGAGTTTAAAGAAGCTAGATATTGGGTAAGTTAGATGTTTTAACTGTAGAGGGTTAAACATGCCTTCTGCTCCTTATTTAAATTAACAGTGTAAGAAAATAGTATAAAATAAAATTTCAACAATTCCATTTCCTAGAAATCGAGAGGACAGAGACCATGAGAGTTTTAAGGAAACAATTTTCTAGAAGAAACGATTCCATGACTTGCCCTACAGAAACATTCCAGAAACATTGGTTTGATTCATATGCTTTTTCTTCAGAACTTCCATTTACTCACTCCTGTAGGAATGACTACTAAAATGTAAATCCTGTGCTTGGCTTTCCAACAGTTTTAAACATGACCCTGTGTTGTATAGAATGTCAATCACAATACAGTAGCTGTAGAAGAAAAATGTTAATGACAGTGATATGATATCAGTGAAATTCACAGGACTTGTCACTTGGAGGATTAAGTGACCCAAAGCAATTTACACTTTTCCTTCCTCATGTGTTCTTGTTTTTAACTATCTGCAGAGCTTTAGGGGCAGTCAAGAAAGATTTATTCCTATAATTTATTTCAAACTGTTCATATGTCTTTTTCAAGCCATAACAAGAGCCTATGCTGAAGTTGGTTTTATGAACAAAGCCATATTCTTGTCATGCTACATTTTACTGTTAATATATAACAGTTTAATGAAGATACATTTTTATGTTTTGCTAGATCAATGATTTACTTTTTTTTACTGTATTTTTGTGGACTGTATTTTGTCTTATTGCTTTTGGATGCCATGTCATGAAGGGGCTATTCAAAAGGAGAAGGTGGCCTCCAATCTGGAGCAACAGGAAGGAGACCCTGACTTCACATTGTAATCAGCCCTTTAGTTTTTATTAAATACTTCCTCTAAAGTTCACCTAACATAGCAATATTATTTTAATACAAATAAAAATATTTTTTTGGAAATATCCCAAAGATGAAGCACATGATATACTTATATATAGTTTTACTTGTTATTGTATAGTTTGGTGTTTGAAATTATTCTACACTGTGCATATATCATTATATTTATAAATAGAAAATCCATTATGTAAACAAGTAACATTTTCACTTATAAAACAGAATTTTACAATTAAAATTTTTTAATCATTCCACTATTTTGAATAGGTTTTGCAAATAAACTGTACAATATACCATTGTGTGTTTAGAAATTTGGTGGGCCCTAAAGATAAAGAAAGCACCTACTTTATTATATTATTGTATTATTTTTGATAAATATTGTATTCTAGTAAACATGAACTTATTTTGTATGATATGATTTTTCTCCCTCAATAGATTATAAATTTCTTGAATCCAAGGAATTATAATATGGTACTTCTAATTTATTTTCCAAAAGATCTTAACATTCCTGATCTACTGCCTACAGTAGATATTCACTAGCTGGGTTGCCTTGGGTAAATTACTAAATTCCTCTTAGCATGTTTGCTTTGTTAAACAGAAAAATTAGTACAATGAGCGTACTGACCTAACATAGAAGTACAGTTGAATGAGATAGAATGAATGAGATATGCATTATGCATAAAGCACAGTGTCAAATATAAGGATTCAAATAATTATAACTATCAAGATTACTTACTGATATATAATTTTATAGCTATTTTTAAAAATTGAGATATAATTGACACATAACATAGTATAAGTTTAAGGTATACAATGTATTGATTTGATACAATTACATACTGCGTTATGATTACCACTTTAGGGTTAGCTAACACCTCTATTGTGTCACCTAATTATCATTTCTTTCTTGTGGTGAGAATATGTAAGATCAAATCTGTAGCAACTTTGAGGTACATAAATCAGTATTGTTGACTATAATCCCCATTCTGTGCATCTGATCTCCAGCACTTATTCATACTTTAGTTGCAAGTTTTGTGCCCTTTAACCAACATACCCCATTTACCCACTTCCCAGCCCCTGGTAACCACCACTCCGCACTCTGTTTCTTCATCTGGTTTTTATATTCTGCATATAAGTAGTGTCATGCAGTATTTACCTTTGTCTGACTTATCTCACTCAGCATAATGCCCTCAAGATTCATCTATGTTGTCATAATGGCAGGGTTTCCTTTTGTTAGGAATAATACCTAATTTACATCTATCTATCTGTCTATTATCTATCTATATATCCATCTATTATCTCTCATTTATCTATCATCTATCTATTGACATGTCTTCTTTACCCATCGATGCACTGATGGACACCAGACTGTTTGCATACCACGCCATTGTGAATAATGCCGCAATGGACATTGGGGTGCAGGTCTCTTTGGACATCCTGTCTTCATTTCCTTTGGATACATACCTAGAAGTGGAATTGCCAGATCATATGGTATTTCTGTTTTTAACTTTCAAAGCAGGTGATGGCACACTATAATTCTCTGATAAAAATTGAACCTCCATGTGTTTTAACAGTTTTGATAGAATTCAGTCACTCCTGTTCATTTAATACGTCAGTGTCTGCTTTCATACTACCCCAACAGAGCTGAGTGAACCTAACAAAGCTCAGTAGTCCCTCAAATCCTAAAACATTCACTCTCTGGCCTTTTACAGAACAAGTTTGCTGACCCCCCAGTCTTAGAATACAGAGTCAAACCCCCAGCTTGGCTTACATGACTCATCATGATCTGGTTATAATTTGATGTTATGCCCATTCTCATAAACACAATGTTCTGTTGTCATACAGAAAGTACATATCTCAATATTCTCATGCCCTGCAGGTCAGAAATAATTTTCATAGTCTTGTTACCCAGGATTCTCTCCCATCTTCTCACTTTTCATATGCTTACAGCAGAGTCTTGTCTTTCTAATCTTTATTCAATAAAACCTATTTTTGAGTTTTTTCTTCCTCCCGTGAACTGTGATAAATGCCTATCTTCCCTGTATCCTTGGCTTGCTGTGAGCTTATTCATTCAGCATTTCCCATAATGGACCACTGTGTTATAGCTACTGTGCTCAACAGTGTAACTAGAAATACTTATAGCAGATGTGTCCCATGTCCTCAAAAGATTACTTGTGTTGAAGTTGACAATATTTCTCATTATTTATGATAGTGTCTTATGTAATATATTTCAAATGGTTGATTTCTTGTGAATATTAAATCAATCAATGTATGCAACATACTTAGAACAGTGTCTAATACAGGACAAGCACTCAATAATATAACAGCAAGCACTTAATAAGCATTTCTAGGTTCTAGACATCATGAAGAACAGTAAACACATAATAAATCACCATGTCAGAGATGTCACCATTGTATACATTTTGGAGATAAGTGAATTAAGACACAAAGACATTAAGAGTTCTCAGCATGGCACTGCTAGTGAACAGCGGAGCTGGGTTCTGAATCAAGCAGTCTGTTTCCAGAGTCCACACTAAATCACTACACAACTAGACTGCCTTTTCCTAATGTCAGCTACTATGACTTTAGTGCATGGAGGTGGGTCCTGGCATATAGAAGGCATGGATGTTGGGTTAGCCAAAAAGTCCACATTGTTATTTCCATGAAATAAATAACACATTTTTCATTTTCACCAATGACTATTGATTTGGATATTTTGAGTATGATGGCTATCTCCCATGTAGTATAACATTGACTGCTCTCAATTAATGTCTCAGTGTCATTGCTATCAACTTCAACTTGTCTACCTGACTGTGGAGCATTGTCCAGCGAGAAATCACCAGCATGAAACTTCACAAACCACTTTGGACACATTCAATCAGTCACAGCATCTTCTCCATCCATACACTGCACAAATTTCTTTCTTTGTGTTTCATTGCCTTTTACTTTTCTTGAAATAATAAAGCATGATATGCTGAAAATGTTGCATATTTTCTTCCATCTTAACAAAATGGCCAATTTTGTTAAGCTTTTTTTAATGCACACTAATATGACAGCTGTCACAATACAAACTAACGAAATTGTTTTGAATGAAGTGAAAGACAACTAAACACTACTAGAGTCACCTTACAGAAAAAACAAATCTGTTGGCCAGCCCAATATATATTCATAAAATGAGTTATCGATGGAATAAATAAACACAGCTACAGAAATACAAGTTGCATAAAATATGAATTTTAAAATGTTGTTTCTGAAATTGAAGAGTTTTTCATGTGCCTAGGATCCAGGATGAATTAAATAACTTTACAAAAATGAAAGTAAAAAATATTCAATCAATATTTAATTGTTGAGCCAGTGGTTCCTAAACATGGATCACCACCAGAAACACCGGAAGTGATGTTTCAGGAATATGGCGTCCTATATTCCAACCCTGACTGGTTGGTGCAGGTTGCCTGAGCTGAGACCCATGGGTGTAGTGAGATATGAAAAACAAAAGTAAGCAAGCAAACAACAACAACAAAAGGACACTCAGAACCGTCAGTCAGACAGATGTTGCAAATTTAAGAATAACTTCATTAATGTCATCACCAACATTTGAATACATCCTAATAATAGGAAAAACAAACTATCAATATATCTATCCCTATAAGAAAGATACACATCCCCCCAAAAATGTAGCTCCATGGGACGCAAATGGAAAAGACACACATAGCACTCAAGGAATCTTGGGCCTCAGATTCTAGAAACCAGGTAAAAAGCAACCCGAGAACACCGTAACTGCTACAGAGTGAAAAGTCAAGTAGCAGGCCAGGTACAGAGGAGAGTTAGAGCCAGATTCACTGTGAGAAACCATTAAGTAAGGCATCTCCAAACAAAGACTGAGAAAAAGGAAGACTTGATTTTATATATCAATAGAGACACACATACTTTTTACCTCCTCTCCAAAAGCCTATTGATATTTATTTAACTACATGTGGAACAGTTATATTAAGTGATGATATTGACTACTAAAGAAGTTTCATGAAATTCCAATGAATCAATTACATATTGCCACCCTCTTGGAACATATCATCATAGGGAAGCAATAATAAAAATAACTGCCCTGGCTGGTCTGGCTCAGTGGGTTGAGTGCAGGCCTGCAAACCAAAGAGCTGCTGGCCTGGTCCCCGGTCAGGACAAACGCCTCAGTTGTGGGCCAGGTCCCTAGTAGGGGGCATGTGAGAGGCAACCACACATTGATGTTTCTCTTCCACTCTTTCTCCCTTTCTTTCCCTCTCTCTAAAAATAAATAATATTTTTAAAAAATTGCCATACATACTTATATATTTAGAAACCTAAAAATCACAACTTAGGGAATGATGTCACTGAAGAGTGGAATAGTTTTCTACTGCCTTCACCTCAAAGAACACTGATTTTGACAATCATTCACAGATGAAAGTACCTCTGTGGAAGTCCAGGAGTCCAGCAGAGAAGTTCCAGCACATTATTAGAGGGAAAAGAGTCAAATATGATACTGGATAAATTTCATAGAGTAAGAGAAAGAATTTTGCTCCACTTACAGCACCCCTTCCCCAGGGCAGCCTATCAGGGCCAAGATAGACCTTCTCAGCCCATGATTTCTGGGGTGGGAAGTGAAAGCATTTGAGTGAGTGCCTGGCTTCTCTAGCTGTGTGAGACTCTGCAAAAGGGCCAACTTCTTTTCTGGTCCATCTAGAATACTGAGATGTGCTTTATGACTGAGAGGTAAGGAGAAGCAGGGAGAACAGTGCTCAGGGCTCTTGGAGAGCATCAGCGGGATGCAGATCCTACTAATTATTTCATGGACTCCATCAGGAAGTTTGCATATGAGCTACCAAGACTGAATCTTGAAAAATTAGAAAATTGAACAAAGTAATAATGAGAAAGGAGTTTGAATTTGTAATCAAAAACTTACAAATAAAGTAAAGCCCAGGACCTGGTAGCTCCCTCCAAACATTTAAAGAATTATTACCAATTCTTCTAAAAATCCCTTATGTATTTGAAGAGGAAAGAATGCTTCCAAGTTGGTTTATCAGCATTACTCTGATACCACAGCTGAACAAGGATACTATATGAAAAGAAAATTATAAGCCAATATCCATGAAAAATATAGATGTAAAATATCCTCAAAAAACTGCTAGCAAACAGAATTAAACAGCACATTAAAAGGATCATTTACCATGATCAAATTGTATTTACCCCTCAGATGCAAGAATGATTCCACATGTGCAAATTGATAAATGTGAAAAACCACATTAACATAATAAAAATAAAATTATATGATCATCTTAACAGATACAGAAAAAGTATTGGACAGATTTCAATACCCTTTGTCATTAAGACTATCAATTGAAGAAAATTATCATTGAAGAAAAGTACCTCAATGTATTAAAAATGAGTCCACAGCTGGCATCATGCTCAACGGTGAAAAGGTGAAAGTTTTCTTTAAGATCAGAAACAGTACACATGCCCAAGTTGACACTTTTCAGTATAGTACTGGAAATTCTAGTCAGAGCATTTAGGCAAGGGGGCGGGGGAAGATATCCAAATTGATTGGAAATGAAGAAGTAAAACTGTCTCTGCAGATGACATGACCCATATATAGAAAACCCTAAACATTCCACAAAAATCTGGTAGAATGTTGGGGGACTCTGCCTGCAGAGCTCCCCCATCCACCATGGATGAGAATAAGTCTACCAAGACATGATCTGCTTGGGGAGAAAAGGTAGCCAATCTCTTAGAGGAGAAGGGTCTTGAGCCTGTTCCTCAATAGACTTTTATTGGGTTCAATTGCACAGGAATACAGGTAAATGTCATCAATCATTGTCAGGTAGTAAAGATCAAACAATAGATAACATTCAAAGAACCACAGGGCCTTATTCTGAGTCAAGGTCAGATAGCTAAAGAGCCATAAAACTTTGGGAAACAAACTTATTTTATGCTCAGAACCTTATCAGAAACTTGAGGGCATTCTTGGAAAAGCAGGTTTCACAGGGTTTTATGCATTCTTTCTTAGACTTGATGACCCTGGGGAACTGCCCATTCCAGCACAGGGCCATACCTGCCTCTGGTATTGTTTCAGGCTTAAGTCAGCCAGGGGAACTAAGGCAGCCAAGAGATTAGGAGACTTCTCACAGACAGAATGAGGACTCAGGCTATGTCAAAGCTGAGGGATGAGAGTCCATCATCCCCTTTTTCTATAGCCCCTCAAGTCCTTCCCTGAGGTCCACTTCATGACCATGCCTGTCTTAGGTTGTCCCTCCTGTGAGGAATCTTACTCATCATTGGCTAACCAATCATCTGTCTTGGGGTCAAGCAGGGTGAAGTAAAGGGGGCAGAGGTGACACCCCTGCTGGGAAGATAAGCTTTGTCTCCTTAGTGGCTTATGGTCCCAAGGTCTTTTACTCAGCCTTAGTCATGGGGGGTTACAGTTTCTGAAACCTGTCAGAGCGGTTCCCAACAGTAGAATGAATCAACAAATTCAGTAAAGTTTCAGGACACCTCACTGATATACAAAAGCCAGTTTCATTTCTATACACTAACAACAAACTATTGCAAATAGAAATTACAAAAACAATCCCATTTACAATATCATCAATAACAATATAATACTTAGTAGTAAATTCCACTAAGGTGGTAGAAAACTTGTACACTGAAAACTGTAAGATGTTGATGAAAATTTGAAGAAGACACAAACATTTGGAGATACTGATGAAAGACTAGGTGGAAACAGGGAGCAGGCAGCCATGTACAAGACAAGAAGAGTGGCCTCAGAAGAAACAAAACATGCTGACACCTTGATATTGGACATCTAGCTTTCAAATTGTGAGAAACAGATTTCTGTTGTTTAAGCCACCCAATCTGTGTTAGTTTGTTAAGGCAGCCTTAGCAAATTATCATAGCAACAAAACAAGAAAGACATACCCTGATCCTTGCTTCTTTTCAATATTATATGAGATGCCATAAGTGACGCAAAAGTTATATGTTTTAGGAAGGAAAAGAAACCAGTTAATAGTTGGTATTGGTTCAATTGGCTTAACATACATAATAAGTAAAATCTAATGAGAACTGTGGGAAAACATTATTTCACATTGCCATGGTAGGCTACTTAAGGTGTTCTACAATGACATTTTGACTATTTTGAATTAGTTACTTGAGAACCTTCCAATGCAAAAGGAACACTCTGACCTCCCTGTCTTCCTAAAAGCAAAAGATAAATATCGCGTGTGAAAGGTGCCCTTCTTGTACTTGGAGACACCCCATATCATTAGAGGTGAAGAAACCAGACAAACAAATATGTGTAAATAAACCATGTGGCTTCCTATTCATTTATTACTCAAACCAAATCTTTATTTAGATTCCTGACTAATGAAAACCCAAACCTTGCTTATATTTCCTTCTAATGAGCATTAACTTATTTTTGTTCTGTTAATTTCATCACAAATGTATTGTTTCATTATCTAAAATGTATGAAATGCAGTGGGTTTATAATTTTTCTGAGTTTCATTTATGATTCTTCCATGCACAAACATCAAATTGTTTTTCTTTGCTCCTGTTAATCTGGTTTTGTGTCTATTTTATTATCAGCTCAGCCAAATGAACTTAAGGGTGGAGTGGGTAGAATTTCCCCCCACTCTCTGACAGTTTTGGTGAGCCAACCAGGAGGATTCACCAGCTGGCAACAGCTTTTCCTGAGCTGACCATAGCTAAGAGATCTGGGGACATCTGACCAAATGGCCAGCAAACAGGTGAGCGTTCTTACCTTGTTAGCCTCCCAAAATCTCTGTCTGCAGGGTATGGTATAAGAAATAAAGTTGTGAAAATTTTATTATTTTTCTCTAAATTTAGATTAGCAGGAAAAGTATTTGTGAAGCTAGCTACTTGGGCCTAGCAACTCTGATGTAAATTTGATAATAGTATTCTTGTTTTTTTTCTTTACTCAGAAATACTTTTCCTCCCAGAATAATTTCACTAGAAATTAAAAGCTTTAATGTATGTATTTGAAGCTACTAAAAAGTAAAAGGGGGGCAGCTGTATACAAAAGAAGAAAGATAGGTTTTAGTTAAAAAAAGATATATAAGATAAAAATGCATTTTGTTAATGACAATGAAAGTAATTTTGTCTAAACTAGAACTTCTGGTTATGAAGAACAAACTAAATATATGTACACAAAGGGCTAAAATTTGAGTTGTTATTATAATGATTATAAAATTAATATTTAATATCACTGATATATAAAACCAAAGCTTATTTTTTTATTTGCTAAAGTTATAAAATTATATTAGAGTTTGGCCTACTTTTGATAATGAATTATTAAAGGCTTTATCTTTTAAAGTAATCTTTTTAGAAAATAAAGATTTTGTCTTACTGCTGTACTTTGCACTGTCTTCATTAGATATTAATATTTGAAAAAGCTAAATTTTATTTACAGACATTAAACCTTCTGTATTTGCCTAAAAGTCTTTAATTGTCACCACGGTTAAGTGCGTAACTAAGTGCTGTTTCACAGTGACCTATGATCCTATATGACCAAGTGTTTTAAAACTTGATATTTTTGACAAATTTCCCCAAATCAAATTCTAAATGAAGTATTATTGACTTGAAAATAACTTTGGGGTCTTCCAGAGGGCCCCTGAAACACCTCAAAAATTTGTTATCTCACCCTACAAAATATAAATAGTAAACATACTAGGTTTATTTTTTAAATTATTTTATTGTTGTTCAAGTACAGTTGGTCTGCATTTAACCCTACCACCACCACCTCCCGCCCCAGCTATCCCCTCCCCCCTCCCCTGGTTCCACCCTGCCTTGGTTTTATCCATGTGTGTCACTTACATTTGTTGCTGAAAACCCTCCCCCCCTTTCCTCCCATTATCCCCTCCCACATCTCCTCTGGCTATTGTTAGATTGTTCTTAATTTCAATGTCTCTGGTTATATTTTGCTTGCTTGTTTGTTTTGTTGATTAGGTTCCACTTAAAGGTGAGATAATATGGTATTTGTCTTTCATCTCCTGGCTTATTTCACTTAGCATAATGCTCTCCAGTTCAACCCATACTATTGCAAAGGGTAGGGGCTCCTTCTTTCTTTCTGCTGCGTAGTATTCCATTGTGTAAATGTACCATAGTTTTTTGATTCACTCATTTACTGATGGGCACTTAGGTTGCTTCCAGCACATGGCTATTGCATATTAGGCTTATTTACACATTAAATTATATGGGAAAATTTGTCAAAGTAATATTAAGCCTTCTTTATGTTATGTCTATATAGAGAAATAAATGTTCTGAAATTATATTAAATCCTAAAATTCTGATATATGCTAATATAAGGTTATCAGTCATAATTCTGGTCATTATCTTAAAGTGTGTACTGCAGAAATAACCACCTTCCCTTGTTAATTGTACAGAGTCAGATTGCTAACCATGCTATTTTAAGGCTTTTGCCACTTACAGTTATTTTTTTACTTTGACACTCTTAACAAAAATGATTCATCTTCAATGACTCATAAAAAGAAATCTGAATATATGTTTCTGGTAACTTTAAGACTGTAAAATTAAACTGGGTAAAAACTTACAAAACTAAGAAAAAATGAATTAATAAAACTGCTATCATTTACGTAGACTTTAAATATGCTTTTGGAGTTTGTCCTGCTGTTGGCACAATTTAAAACTCCCATGGACTTTTTACTTTTGCGGGTATTCCGATTACTAATGGGCATATAATTGCTGCCCTAATTCAAGCTATTTACTCCCCTCCTAAAATTGTTATTATTCACTGTTCAGCCCATACTAAGGAGACTGATAACATATCTTCAGAAAATGACAGTGTTCACAAAGCTCAGAATGCCCTTACCATTTCTGTGCCCAATTTTAAACCAGTTTTTTTTCCCTGACCAATATTATTAACTACCAGGAAATGTCCAAACTTCACAAAAAACAAAAGGATATAGAATTGTGACAAATAATTATCAGCTGAATTATACATTGGACTAAATGGACTTCTTGTAGCTCCTTTTCTTTTGACTTTTTGACTTGTACTTATATTCGACCAAGTGGTACGTATATACAGATGGAAGATAAGAAACTAAAAGAAAATTGGTTTTCTTCTGGCATTCACAATATTTCTGACCATTTTTTCCCCAGTGTATTACTGGTAACCTCACCAAAATTTTGGAAGAAATAAATATACCCCAGTAAGTTCTAGGCCCACATTGTCCCCTGTGGCACTCCAAATGGGTTTCATAGACTTGCTCACTGATTTTGGCTATTCTCACTGTTTGGTTATTGGCTCTGTGTTTAGTGAGTGGTATGAATAATATCCAACTAGTTGTGCTGATGCCAGAAATGTCGTATAAAAATTAATAGCTGAGATTATTCCATATTTTGGCATTCTTTTATGGACCAAATCAGACTAAGGAACTCATTTTTATAGAAGAGATAAACACGCTGCTTATGAAACTATGGGGTACTCATTAAAATATCATACCCCATACCATCCTCAATAATCAGGGCAAATGGAATGTTTTATAAAAGAGCTTTCAAGAAACTACACTTAAATGGCCAGAAGCTTTGACCTTGGTTCTTCTAAATATATGGAGTACTCCAAAATGGAGATATAGATCAACCCAGTGCCTACTGGCATCTCTAAGCCTTCCATTCCTAGATAACATAAAAATTAGGGGAACTTAAGTGAACAATTTGGTACTTGACTAATATATACAAGAACTAACAAGTATAACTGAAGCATATCGCCAACAGGTAAAAGTGCAGCCTCTGCCAATCTACAAGCCTTGCCACCCTTCTCAGCCAGAAGACTGATGTCATCAACGTTTTTAAAAGAGAACATGTGCTGTAATCTCCCTAGAAGGGACCATTTAAGGTATTGCTAATCACTTACACTGCCACAAAAATTTTGATAGAGTCCTCTTGGATCCAAGCAAGGCACAGATCCAGACCATCACTCTAAAGTCAACTGAGAGGCAGTCCCCACAGGGGACCTTAAATTAAGGATTTCTAGGGCCAGTTACCAGGCCCCAGAAGCAGGCAGCACTACAATGTGGACCATTTTCCCTCAAGTCATTGATGAGGAATGTGGAATAATCTCCATTATCAATTTATTTGCCATAGTCGTGGCATCAGCACATCTGGTCAGAAAGCATTCAGCCTACCCACTAAACATTCAGACAATATCCGAACAGTGAGAATAGCCTAAAGCCAGGAACAAGTCTATGGAATCGATTTGGAGTGCCTCAAGGGGTAGTGTGGGCCTCGAAGGGCTTTTTGCATATATTAATTATATATTAAGACCTTTCCCCTAATATATTAATCAGTTATTAGATGGATGACTAGAGATTGCTTGTCTATTTCTATCCTACTTTCCCTCTGTAAATTTCTCTTATGGTCTCTTTTTCAACCTGAGTCTTGCTCTAATTAACTGTCACTTTTTCAAGAGGTTGGGTGCAGATCAAGCACCCTTTTGGGTCAATTTACCAAACCTTGGCTACATTAACTAATCAAGATGATTGTTGGTTATGAATGCAAAAGAAGCTAAACTAATCTTCATTCCTGATGATGTGAACACCTGGTGGACTAGGTACAGAAAATAAGTGAATGACAGGGTACGATATTCTGCACAAGACAAATGTGACTTTGTCTCCTCTTCTAGTGAGTCATCTGGGCCTGTAGAAAACTGTACAGAGGCTCAATGACTGTTCCTTATGCAGATAAGACAGGTAAAAATCTCTCCCTTTGCATTAAAAACAGAGTAACACAGGACTTTACCAGGACAATATTTCAATCAAACTCTATGGTTTGATTCCTCAAGTGACAGCTTCAGACATCCTAAGGAGACTAAAAATGACTCTAGTGCTACCCTTTTCTTGGCACAAACATCTGCCAAATTACCAAATGTTTTGGATGGATTTAAAGCTACCCTTATACAATTGCAGCTGCTCCCCTGGTTATGCTGACCAATACCGTAGACTATATAAGGATGGGACTTACGTGGCCAGGCTATAGAACCAAGTTTATAGCTGCCAAAACCAACCAGAGTACAAGACTTCCATACCGGCTTCTTGCAATCTGCCTGACAGGAGCATATGGAAATTGGAGGTATATAGATACTAATATAGATCACGGCATGCTTCAGATCCTGGGAAATATGGATTCCACTTTGACCTTGTCTGCAAATCATGTTGGTCATTCACTGTATATGACCAAAACAAAATTATATATATACATAAAGGATTTCCACCTAAATAGTCAGAATAATATGGATCCGGATACTTACCTCCTTCTATTACCAAAACACTCCAACTATGTGTGAGTCAAATTACAAATTATAAAATTGTTCATAAAATTCTGCTACATAAACATGCCAGTCAAGAAGTTATAGAATCCTCCTGTATATCAAAACTTCAAGTTCTTTTCAACATTGAGAGTCTTATTAATGAGAACTGGGGATTATGAATTGGAAAGAGTGATCCTAAATCCCTCCATGGTAATAGAAAAAGAGTTCAATACCACTATGCAAACTTTGAAAATACTGCAGACAGAAGGTAACAGCTAAGCCTCTGTTGTAATCCAAAATTAGTATGCCTTAGAAACCTTGGTTGCCCACCTAGGAGGAGCTTACCCAATCATCAGTGAAAAATGTTGCTTCTATGTAAACAAAACAGAACAAGTGGAATTTAAATTAAATCTATTAAGGAAGCTGCCAAAATGAGACAAAGAAACATCCTCCAAATGAAAGAACAGAATAAAACTCTAGAAAAAGAACTAAACAAAATGGAGACAAGCAATTTACTAAATACAGAGTTCAAAACACTGGTTATAAGGATGCTCAGGGAACTCAGTGAGAACCTCAACAGTATAAAAAAGGACCAGCTGGAAATGAAGGAAACAGCAATGGAAATGAAGAATAATTTTCAAGGAATCAATAGTATAGTAGATGAAGCCAAGAATCAGATCATCTCTTTGGAATATAAGGAAGCATAAATCCCATCAGAACGGCAAAGAGAATAAAGAATTCAAAAAGTGATGATAGTGTAAGAAGCCTCTGGGTTAACTTCAAGCATACCAACATTTGTACCATGGGGTTGCCAGAATGAGAAGAGAGAAAGAAATTGAAAGCCTATTTGAAAAAAATAATGACAGAAAGCTTTATTAACCTGGTGAAGGAAATAAACATAAAAGTTCAGGAGGTGCAGGGGGTCCCAAGCTAGATGAACTCAAAAAGGCCCACACCAAGACACACCATAAGTAAATTGCAAAGGTTAAAGATAAAGAGAGAATCTTAAAAGCAGTAGAGGGAGCAGTTAGTTACCGATAAGTGAGCTCCCATAAGACTGTCAGCTGATTTCTCAACAGAAACTTTGCAGGCCAGAAGGGATTGGCAAGAAGTATTCATAGTGATGAAAAATAAAGACCTACAACCAAGATTACTCTGAAAAGCTATTCTTTAGGATTAATGGACAGAAAGAGAGATGAACATGCTCATAGATATAGAGAACATTTTGATGGTTCACAGATGGAAGAGGGGTTAGGGCACATGAGAAACAGTTGAAGGGATTAAAAATACAAATTAGTTATTACAGAATAGTCATGAGGATTTAAAGTACAGCATAGGGTAATATAGTCAATAATGTGTGAATAGCTATGCATGATGTCAGACGTGCATAAAATTTATTGGGATGATCACTTAGTAAATTATATACCTAATCACTGAGGGGTACACCCAAAACTAATATAATATTATATATGAACTATAACTGAAACATTTTTTAAATGTTTTAAATAAAAATGGAAAAAATCTATTGAAATAAAGGATTAATATTTTCATCAAAAAGGTTTTTATATTGAATTGATCTATTCCCAAGGGATGAGAGACTGATTTAATGGGGTATGAGGAATGTGCTCTGGCTTTATTTATTTATGTTTGTTCATCCTCATTCTAATCTATGTTCTGTTTCCTTCTTGCAGATATCTTACCACTCAGCTTCTAACTTACTTTCTCTCTCTCTGCCCAGCTTTTCACCTGTGAAACTTCAGGAAAGTTGCAGAAGAGAGAACTGTCAGGCAGCAGTCTACTCCGATACATTCCACAACAGCATATTAGCTATTGTAGATTAAAACGACTTAAAAATCTGCCAGTGCAAAAAGAATGCTCTGAGTTCTCTGTCCACCTAAAAACAGGAGATAGATTTCCCATGTGAAAGGTATTCTCCTTGTACCTGGAGACACACCCTTATCACCAGTTTTAAAGAGCCCAGAGTTGGAAATTTTGTATAAGCTCCCTTGGTGCCTTTCTCAATTTAATACCCAAGCCCAAACTTTGTTTAGATTCCTCACTAATGAATACTCAAACTTTGCTTAGATTTTTTCTAAGGAGCAGTAACTTCTTTTGTCTTGTCGATTTCTTCACAAATTAATTTTTTATATTCCAAACAAGTATAAAATGCTGTCTGGTTTCATTCCTCTTGGCATCACTTATGATTCTCCCTGTGCACATATTAAATTATTCTTTCCTGTTAATCTGGTTTTGTGTCAATTTCATTATTAGTCTAGCCAAAAGACTTTAAGAAGGGTAGAGGGCAGGCACATCTCCCTTTCCAGCATCTTGTCTCCTGGGTATCAGTCTTTGATATAAATAATAGAATAGAAAGTCACAGTAAAAACAATAAAAATTAATTAGTTAAAATAAGAAACTACTTTTTAAAGCAAACTGTTTAAGAGATTAGGATTTCAGTCAAAGGCTGCATAATTTTTCATTTACATATTGTCTCTAGTAGTGGGACTTTAGAGTATTATAAGTATGTGCTGCAGATGCATACATTCGTCAAAATTAGATTATCCCATTGCATTCTCTACATTGGGGTTAAATGAGAACATTACATACTTAATTCACTTTTTTATAGTATTAAAGACTTTCAATGATTATCTTTTTAAAAGAAAAAGATTTAAATTTTGGAAATCTTTTTACTTTTTTTCATATTATTTCATTTAACTGAGGTTTCATAAGTCTCATTGCTGACCCAATTATGAATGGACAATGGGGATTGTTTTGTTATTAACATTTGAACTTCTTTCTGAACTCCACTCTGCCTTGTAGACTATCAAAGATGGTGGAATAAATGAACTCATCACCTCTACAATCACTGGCATAAATCAGTGTTCCTATACAGTGATTGTCACTATCTTAAAAATGGGTTTAACAACCTATACAGTTATTAAATCTACAAAAGAAACAGTTAATCAGGTGTAATGAGTTCATTTTATAAATTAAGCTATGAAGAACCAAGTATTAGATTAATTCAGTTGTATATAGCACACCATTAGTCAGCAGACTATCTGCTCTAATTTTTTACTCATACCAAATATATAGATATTGTCTTTTTATCCTAAGCATATGTGGTTATCTTCCAGTTACTGTTATTTTCAGAGAACAGAAGCATCTGGCAACCCAAAGGAGGTAAAGAGTCCTCAAGAAAGCAACTGAGTGTTCTTTGAGGGTTCGGCAATCCTCAGTTCCTGTGGCCGCAAGCATTTCTAAATCCTTAAAACTCATCTCTTGGGGACTGTGTCAAATTGTCAGTTGCAACAATTACATTAGGAAAGAAAAAATGAAAAGAAGGAGGCAGAACTCATCTATAAACATAACAGAAAAGAGTTAAAAGTAATAAAATAAAGAACTAAGAAGCTGTCAGTCTCTTGGAAATGCTTTAGATTTAAAAAATTAAAGTAGCTACTATAAAAATAAATAAAATAAATAAAATATGCTACTATACTAACAGATAAGTGTAAGACATCATAATTAACTAAAATAAATCAAACTGAATAACATTAAAAATTATACAAATCAGCACTTGTAGGATTCAAATTTATAAACTTAAAAGCTTAACTTAGAAATAATGAAGTTTGAAAATTAATGAGAAAAATTGATGTGGCCAATATAAGAAGTTTCAAGATAAACAGAAAGATAAATTCAAGTGAGAAGGCGTGAGAAAATAATATCAATAAAAGAAGAAAAATATAATGTAGTGATATTCAACAAAATTAAAGGTTGGTTATTTGCAGAAGTTTGTTCAATAAAGTAGAAAACTGTTTCATGAAAGTTGAGATATTAAAGTATAATATTTAAAAATCTAAAACCATTACTTTAATACAAATATAAAATGAATATGTGTAAATATTTTATGCAAACCACTAATTAACAAGGAATCACTAGGATGTTGAAACTTTCCAAAGTGTTTTTGAGGAGCTATGTATGTATAGACAATTTAATATAGGAATTTTAGTACAGGATTTCTAGTAATTGTCTCACAGGACATAAACTGTAAACTTTATCTTTCCCACCAGACAGAGATTCTTTGTATCTCTACCAGATAGAAATCTACAAGTTAGACTGTGACTCCACAGAATTGCAAAATAGCCTATTCAGTATACAATCCATAAAAGATGCATAAAAACTGAAAGAACATTAATTTATTTTATATATTTTCAAGTTTCATAATATTTCCCAACAAAGATAAGGTAGAAAATCATCCTGGGAAAATTTATTTGCCTTTAAATATGCAAAACTAAGACTGATGACCTAGAGAAACTATTTCATATGTGCACAAGAAGGCATATATAACTACATTCGTTGCAACATTGTTGGCTTTAAAGCAAACAATTAGAAAGAAATTAAATGGCCTCGGCAGAAGAATAGATAATTTATGATATTGCCGCAAATGAATAATAGCTACATATATAAAAAATACAAGTTTTGAAAAGAGAACGATTAATTTAAAAAAAAAAGCTGCAGGGTACTATGAACATCATGGTAGTATTCAAATAAATTGTTAGCTCAGCATAAAAATTCACATAGATTCATGAATATTTGATAAATACATGAAAATATTCATGAGAATAATAATTACAGACATCACATGCCAGGTATCTTCAGAGAGAAAACAGAGAAAATGGATGACAAATGATAGGAGACCTCAAGCATATCTAAGGTCTATACTGCTCTAGTTTTCATAAAGAAAAAAGTTTTTTAAACATATATAGAATATTGTTAAGATTTAATAGATTATGAGAACATGCATGTCTCATATTATCCTCTATTCCCATCTTGCTGAAAAAAATTCACAATTAGGAAATAAAACTAAATAGGCACATAGGATTTCTCAGTGAGAAAAATTGACTTAGAAAATATAGAGACAACAGTCTCTATTGTAAGTATAAAAATCTAAAATTGTAAGTATAAAAATTTGTTAAAATATTTATTTAGAAAGGTTGATTCAGATTGCAAAAAAAATTAACCTGAAGTTATGTAATATGGATAAACCAGAAAATGAAATTTTTGGTTAAAATTAGGTAGCGAAACCTAAGAAAAAAGATTTTGAGTTAATATACCTGAATTTTCTTGCCTGTAAGAGAGATAATTAAATGGGTCTTGGCCCATGCAGGTTTTGTATGGTTTATCTGTGATTAGAAGAGGATAGTCATGTGTAAAAATTATATGTGGCTAAATATGTTCTTGGAATCTTATGAATATTATGGTGTTTAAATCACTTGGTTGATTAGCTATAAATTATTTCTATTGTGAAAATTACTGTTTATCTATATCTATATCTATACTATCCCCATTTATTTATATTCATACCTACACCTATATCTCTATAACTACTTCACCTTCATTTTTATTTGAGGTAGATTTAATACAATAACTTCTGTTTGACTTAAACTATCTGGTTTGTTTCTATATTTTATATACTTTTCATAGTCTTCAAAATTTAGGTTTTGCTAACTTGTAACACTTAAATGAAATATCTTCATAAACATCTATGTAACTTTAAATTAAATTAAATCTTAACTTTTTTAGCTTGTGGCTGTTAAAAATTATGTATACACAGTACACATTGTATAAACATGATCTCAAATGGGTTCTGAACTGTCTCTAGAACTAACTCGGACTAGAATACATGGAATGCAGAGCAACATATATATATATTCTGCACACACACACATATATATATATATTCTGTATATATATATTCTGCATATTTCTATAAATATATCTGAATATAAATATATACACATACAGACCAAAGAAATATTTGAAAGAGAAATAGTTCTAGATTACAGGTATAGTTTAGTTTATTTTTTAAAATATATTTTATTGATTGTGCTATTACAGTTGTCCCATATTTTTCTCCCCTTTATTCCCCCCCATCCTGCATGACCCCAGCCTCCAGCATACCCCCACCTTAGTTCACGTCCATAGATCATATATAGTTCTTAAGCTTCCCCATTTCCAATATTATTATTAACCTTCCCCAGTCTATTTTGTGCCTACCATTTATGCTTCTTATTCCCTGCATCTTTCCACCCATTCTCCCCCATCCCCTCGCTGCTGGTAACCATCCTAGTGATCTTCATTTCTGTGATTCTGTTCCTGTTCTAGTTGTTTGCTTAGGTTTTTTTTTCTTTTTTTTAGGTTCAGTTGTTGATAGTTGTGAGTTTGTTATCATTTTACTGTTCATATTTTTTATCATCTTCTTTTTTTTATATCCCTTTAATGTTTTATATAATAAGGGCTGGTGATGATGAACTCCTTTAACTTTACCTTATCTGGGAAGCACTTTATCTGTCCTTTCATTCTAAATGAGAGCTTTGCTGCATAGAGTAATCTTGCATGTAAGTCCTTGACTTTCATGGCTTTGAATATTTCTTACCAGCCCCTTCTTGTCTGTAAGGTTTCTTTTGAGAAATCAGCCGAGAGTCTTATGGGGACTCCTTTGTACGTAACTGCCTCCTTTTCTCTTGCTGCTTTTAAGACTCTCTCCTTATATTTAGTATTGGCTAATGTAATTATGATGTGCCTTGGTCTGTGCTTCCTTGGGTCCAACTTCTTTGGGGCTCTCTGAGCTTCCTGGACTTCCTGGACTTCTGTTTCCTTTTCCAGATTGGGAAGTTCTCCATTATTATTTTTTCAAATAAGTTTTCAATTTCTTGCTCTTCCTCTTCTCTTTCTGGAACCCCTATGATTTGGATGTTGGAATGTTTAAAGTTGTCCCAGAGGTTTATAAGCCTCTCCTCATTTTTTTCTGAATTTTTATTTCTTCATTCTGTTTTAGTTGAATGTTTCTTTCTTTCTTCTGCACCAAATACTTGATTTGAGTCCCAGGTTCCTTCCCATCACTGTTGGTTCCCTGTACATTTTCTTTTATTTCACTTTGCTAACCTTCATTTCTTCCTATATTTTGCGACCATACTCAACCATTTCTGTGAGCATCCTGATTACCAGTGTTTTGAATGCTACATCTGATAGGTTGGCTATCTCTTCATTGCTTAGTTCTATTTTTGGAGCTTTGATTTGTTCTTTCATTTGGGCCATGTATTTTTGTCTCACTCACCTGTTACTTTGTAAGAGGCAGAGCCTTAGGTAATTGCCAGGGTGGGGAACCCATGTTGCTGTATTGTGGTGCTGTCTGTGGAGGAGGGGTCAGAGAGAGAACAATACTACTTGGTTGGCTCTCAGCTGGCCTCAGTCACTTCCCCCACTATCCACAGCAAATCAGCCCTTCTAGGGCTGATTCCCAGGTGGGTGGTTTTGTGTATGTTCTAGGACCATGTAGGTCTCTCCAAGGAACTCTCCTGTGAGGCTGGAAGTTTCTCCTGATTTATCAACCCCCACAGGTTTTTACAGTCAGAGGTTTTGAAGCTTTTTTCCCCAAGCAGGAACCCTGGGTTGCATGGTCTGTCTCACTCCCCAGTTTTCCTCCCAGTTTATCTGCAAGCAAATATGGGACCGCTTGGTGCACCAGCCACCAAGCCACCCAGTCCCCCAGCCACTACCTAGCTGCAAGTCCTCTCCACCATGGCTACCCGTCTCTGTTCCTCCTACAGGTCTGGATGAATGTTTCTTCTTTAACTGGTTCATTGTTGGACTTCCATATAGTTTGATTTTATGGCGGATCTGGTTATTTTTAATTTTAAATTTGTTGCTGTCCTTCTTTTGGTTGTGCAAGGAGGCAAAGTGTATCTACCTATGCCTCCTACAATTCTAGTTTAAAATGAGGTAAAAGGAATAGCAGGCACATAATTTTATGTATTTTTAAAGATAAGACATTTCTTTATCAGGAAAATTGGAAGACTAATACAGTTTTCAAAAACTTTTCATCCACTCAATCCAAACTCAAACCACTGCCAGTTTGACTGTACTCATTTTCAATAACTTTTGTCTCTTCAACTAGAAATAAACAAATTCCCTAAGTAGTTGTTTTTAATCTTGAGTTGTGATTAATTGTTAACAACCAAAATAACAGCAGCAAGGGATTTTGATTAAAACAGGTATGACAATTACTTGCTCATCTAAATGTTAGATTCCAAATTACTGGAATTATACCCCTTTGCCACAAATTAGATAATTCCATTTCCATCTCCATTAAGGTTCTCTTTTGACTCCTATTACATCATAAACATTTTTATTTCTATTTTCTTGACTATTTATTTTTAGCCTCAGTAACCAATGTTTATATTCCCTTCCCATAAATGTTATGTAGGTGCTCAATAAGTATTTCTCCAATAAAAAATTTTAAATAAAAATACTAAAAGCTGAACAAATCACCATATTCTCAAAGAAGACATACAGATGGCAAACAGACATATGAAAAGATGTTCAACATCACTAGTTCAACTATGAGATATCACCTCCTTTCATCTTTTATATCTGTTTCTCTTATATTTTAATGTCATTAATAGTATATCAATTGCCCAAAATGTAGCAAACACTTATTGAACTTTTGTCATGGAATCATTCTGCTATATATAGAGCAAAAGAATACAAAGTGTGATTATTGCCTTGTGTAAGTCTTGTTTTAGAATAGGAAATATAACAAACTAAACAGTATATATTCTAATAACTTAAATGAAGTTAAGTATATTCATAAATATGTATTTTAACAGGTTGCTATAGTCCTTGCTTTTGCTCTGTGCTTCAACTTTATAAAAGAAATCATGCCATTTGCATGAGAATGTTAATAAAGAACATGTGGTCAAAAAAGATATGGACACTTACATATTTAGTACTTTGTTTCCATTTCTTTTATAAAACCATTCCTTTATTCAGGCAACAAAAATATTTTGTTTGTGTGCCAATGAATAACCTTGTATCATACACAAAAGCAGACCAAAAATGTGTGCTGAATAAGCCTGGAGCAGTAGCTGACGATGTACACATGACAATGAGCCACTGAAAGGTGCAGTGTTCCCAAAGTACAATAAAATACCGTTATGCCTCAATGACTCTAATCCCTTTGTGATCTAATTAGAAAATTATCATGACATTTCAAAATTTAAAGGAAAATAAGAAGTTGGAAAGACTAGTAGAAACATCTTCTGAAGATTTGGTTTTGCTTTTTACACTTCTACATCTTTTTTTCCCTTCCAATTGTTTTGTGTCCTTTATTTCTCCTGCTATTTCAAATGAGCTGAAATGTGATCTACATGATTATTCATTGAACTTAATTGAAAATCACTTGAATACAATACCCCCTACTTTTCCAATTTCCTCACACTTGATGAAGGATTGCTAAGGACACTATGCAAATGTGAGCTCATTTCCTCAAATTTTGTAATTGCCTTTCAGGGAGATATTAAAGGTGTGAAAATTTAATCTTAAAAGATAAATATGTAGATAGCATAGAGCAACTTGAAATGGTGTTCTATGAAGATTCCAGATCTATGTTATCTATCCTGTAATAAAACCTCCTCATTAAGCCTTTATTCAAAGATTCTTTACTGAATGTGTCACCTGTAGCAAGCAATGTGTTATGCACTAATGTAAGAATGAGATAACTTAATTTTTAAATTATTTTCACATAGATATGATACATATTTGATATATTTATTATCACCATGTATAAATAGTTACATTCTATTGCCCTGGACAGGGAGCTCAGTTGATTGAAATGTCATCCTGTACACCAAAAGGTTGCGGTTTCAATCCCCAGTCAGGGCACATACTTAGGTTGTAGGTTCAGTCTTTGGTTGGGGTACATACAGGGGTGGGGGACAACCAATTGATGTCTCTCTCACATCAATCTCCCTTCCCTCTCTCTCTCTCTTTCTTTCATTCCCTTCCTCTCTCTGTAAAAAAAAAAATCAATAAACATATTCTTGGGTGAGGATTTAAAAAACAATTACCTTCTATTTATTTCACTTAATTTTACATTGTAAGAATTTTTATATAATTCTGATTCCTTCCTGTAAAGGAAGAATAACATGTCCTTCTGGGCCTATCTTTGACATATTTCCCACACACTTCTCATCATTCAAAATGCCTGAAATCCAGCTGAACAGAAGTCCTATAACTAAAATATAAAGAAGAAGCTACCATTGAGACTGGTAGGTGGGGAGGAGGTGTGGAAATGCTGGCCCCACACCCACATATGGCAGATAAAAATTGGAAGGGATATCTCAGCTGCAGAGGTTCCCCGCTGAGGAGCAAGGGGGTCCCAGCCCCACACTAGAATTGCCAGCTCAGGGTTCCAATGCCAGTAAGAGCAATCTTCGTAACTTCTGTCTGTAAAAACCAGTGAGGTTGGTGGCTAAGTGAGATAGAGGCTTCTAGAGTCCCAGAACTTACTTGGACTCACTCACTATGAGTTCCCATATTGAGGCAAGAGCTCTAAAAATGACAGGGACATATGGGGAGGAAGTGAATTCTCTGGTATCAGGACAAGGTCTGGAGGGGCAGCTTTCTCCCCAAGAGAAGTATGGGCAGAGACCATTGTTCCTTGCTGAACCCTCTTCATACAGATTGGCCAGACTAGCACCATATGTGAGTCTCCATCAACCTGGCTAACACTCTTCACCCCGCCATGGTAATTTCCAGAGATCATGCCCCATCCAACATGCAGGCCCACCCATGCCATTTCCAGTGGCCTTTCCATATAAATGACTTATCTTGGCTCAGTCTGGGGACTTTCTTCAAATCTCTGAAACATGAAGTACATGACCCCTGCATAAATTATAGCTCTGGCTAAGTGGCCCCAGGCCCAGCATTAGTGGTAGCTAGCCTTGGTTTACAGGTTAGTCTCTCTAGGGTATTTCCAAGCCCAGCAGAAATAGCAACCATCTACAATCTCTCTATAGCTCATACTGAGTGACCACAGGCAGGGCATAGGCACTGTCTGACTTGCACCTCCCGGGAGGTCTCAGAGCCGGTGCATCCTATGGACAGCTTCAGACCTCACCTAATTACAACCCTACCACTTCCATGAGTCACACATTCAAGTGCAAAATTCAAATGGTATTAAAGCACCACTGAAGCAACTCCTGCACATAAAGAAGAGACATTGAATGTATACAATGAAATATTGTTCAGCCATGAAAGGGAATGAGGTCTGGCCATCTGTGGAAGCATGGATGGACCTGGATGGTGCTGTGCTGGGTAAAGTGAGTCAAACAGAGAAAGACAAATGCCTGGTGATTCCACTTATGTGTGGAATCTAAAAATCAAAATAAACAAACAAGCAGAACAGAAGCAGACTCATAGATACAGAGAACATTTTGATGGTTGCCATAGGGGAGAGGGATTGGGGGATGGATGAAAAAGGTGAGGGGATTGAGAAGTACAGATTGGTAGTAACAGAATAGTCATGGGGATGTAAAGTACAGCATAGGGAATACAGTCAGTAATATTCTGATAACTATGTATGGTGTCATATGGGTACTAGATTTATAGGGTGATACATAGTAAGTTATGTAAATGTCTAATTATGGGTTGTACTCCTAATATTAATATAATATTGTCAGCCAATAGTAATTTTAAAAAAAGTAACTGGCATTCACAGTTTGGTGACATTTTTCTTGCTCTTGGAAGTGATTTATTCGTGAACAACAGGAGTTCTCTGTTTCTCCAGGGTTTTATGTTGTGAAGGGCTCACACTTTTGGAAGGTGTGTCCTGATCTGTTGCTATCTCAAAATCGTTGACTAAGTCTACTTAATTTGGGGCCTTAAAAAGCAAGGCTAGTTGCCTCTCCCATTCAGCACCATTCTTTGTTAATAATTTATTTCTCGTGAAATAAGTTTCCACTTTGGGGTTAGGTTATATCATATACACACAACCATTTTTTTTGGAAATATACATTAATTCCTAGCTGTAAAAAGGTTTGTTTGTTGGTGGACTTTTGTTGAAGTCTTTGATATTTATCAAGATGGATTTCCAATTTTTCTCTTTAGATCTACTGTGATAGTGAACTAATATTAATACATTTGCTAATATTAAACCATTCTTGAATTCATGAAGGAAAACCATTGCTTTTGAGGTGTTACTTTTTACTGGGATTTCAAAATGTTTTTTATTATTTTGTTAAATTTCCATTGAAATATATGTGCACATAAAAGTGTATGTATCAAACTTGCACCAGATTGATGATGAATGTATAAAAACTGGGCAAACACACGCAGCAGCAACCAGATGCGTATGAAGGACATGACCCGGTGACAGTCTGCATTGAGCTTCCTTTGTCTCTCACCCATCTTAACCCTAGGGTGATCATTCTCCTTGCTGGTAATGACATAGATTGGTTTTACCTGTCTTGGTACTTTATATAAATAGAAATATAGAGTAAGTAACATTTATTTTTGGTTTCTTTAACTGAATATTACATTTGTAAAATCCACCCATTTTGTTGCATATAGATTTAGAAAATTCTATCACCACTATTTAGTAAGCCATTATAGAAGTATTCTATAAACGATTAATCCATTCCATTGATGTATGGAAACTTTGATAGTTTCCTGTTTTGGTTGGTATTTTAAAGAGCACTGCTGAGAGGGTGAGAGAGAGAGAGAGGAGAGAGGCTAATGAGCATTCTTGTAAAAGGTTTGAATGGACATATAGCATTTCCGTTGAATGGGTACCTTGAACTGGACTTTCTGGGTAACAAGTGATGTATCCTAGCTTGAATAATTAATGCCAAAAAGTTTTATAAAGTGTTTGTACCAATCTATAGTCTCATCACAATGTCAGAGTAGCAGGTGCTCATCACATTTGCAATTCTCTTTGTTCTTTGGGGCATTCTGAAAGGCGTTCTTCGGTATCAGATCTTTGTTTTATCTAACTGTCCCTTGATGAATAATAAAATTGAGTGCTTTGTCTTGTTTTGTAGCCATTTGTATATTCTTTTTTGAAATGTTGAAGTAGTTTGTCAATTTCCCTCCTAGGTTTTCAGTATTTTTCTTACTAACGTGTACAAATTTTGTTATATGTTCTGCATGAAAGCCATTTGTTGGATAGACGTAGACCTTCTCTAAATCTGGTGGTTACCCTTTACCCTCCTTTGATGTCTTTTGCTGGATAGAAGTACACATTTCACACAGCACTTATTTTTTTTTATGTGCTTTATAGTTAGCGTACTTTGTGTCCTCTTAAACAGATTTTCCTATTCCCATAGCAATAGTATGAAAACGTGAGGTAGGCTACAAGACAAATATTTTTGCATATGGATAACCAATTGAATCAGCACAATTCACTGAGAAAATTTTCCCTTCCCTGTTACTGTACAATGACAACTTTGTCATAAATCATGTGAGTGTTTTTGTGTTACACACTTGCTGCACTTCTCATTTTGCTTTATTTATCAGTTTATCATCATGACAGTAACTAAAGGCAGGAATTGGTATAACTTTATAATAGATCTTTTATAACAGTAGTGTAAGCTCAATAAATGTTCATTTATTCTGCATCACAATGTCCTTTGTTATTCTTGAATTTCCATTGACTTTAAAAGTCACAAATCAAAAAATCAATTTCTAAGATTTTTAAATTAGATTGCATTGAATCTACAGAACAATTTTGGGAGAAATGATTATTTCAATGTTCAACGTTTAACAGTCATTGTATTGCTCTGTATTTATTTAGAAATTAAAGGTCTTTTTAAATTTCTCTCAGCAATATTTTATACAGTTCTGTGTTGTAGTCTTAAATATAGTTGATCAGATTTATAAATATTTGATTTTTGGACCCATGTTATAAAATATTATTTTAAAATTTAATTTTCTAAATAATTTTATTGGTCTATAGCAATATTATTGACTTTTTATATTGGACATGTATCCAAATTGTTAAGATCACAGATTAATTTTAATACTTTGTACATGTGTTTATGTTTTCTAATATCATAATTATATCTGAATTATTACAGTTTTATTTCTTCCCTTTGATCTTTATATGGGCTGGAACTCCAGTACAATGTTAAATAGAAGTGGTGAAAGTAGGCATGCATCTCTTATTCCTGATTTTAAGGAAAATAATGTTAATATCATTCCACTTATAGGATGCTGATTTTGAAATATTTTTGCAGGTGCTCTTTATCTGATAAAAGAATTCCCTTTTATTGAGTTTGCATAGAATTTTTACCCATAAATTAGTATTATTTGTGTCTAGCATTATTCAGCATTTAGTATGATATTTTTCTTAATATTATTTATGTGTAAATTACATTAATTGCTTTTATAATACTATCTTGCTTATCTAGAGTAAATCCATTTGCTTATAATGTTTTATAATTTTTATATATGAATGGTATTTGCTTGCTACTATTTTCTTAAGGGCATTTTTATTTACATTTTTGAAGAAGTTATTCCAAGTGTTTTTTAATACCCTGGAATCAAGACCATACTGGCCTTGTAATCTCAAAAATGTTTCTTCCTTTTCTACTCTTGGAAGAATTTGTGAGGGAAAAATGATGTTATAGCTTCTGCTTATGTTTGAAAGAGTTGATTGATAAAGCAATCTGTGGCATAGATTTATCTCTGTGGTAAAATATTTTGAAATGGATGCAATATATCCATAAATATTTCATACAAAATTTCAAATTTGCTTTTTTTTTTAAGATTTTTATTTTTATTCATTTTTAGAGAGAGGGGAGGGGAGGGAGACAGAGAGGGAGAGAAACAGCAGTGTACGGTTGCCTCTCACATGGCCCTCACGGGGACCTGGCCCGCAACCCAGGCATGTGCCCTGACGGGGAATCGAACTGGGACCCTCTGGTTCCCAGCCCGTGCTCAATCCACTGAGCTACACCAGCCAGGGCTCAAATTTGCTTTTTAAACTTGCTATAAATATATGTTTAATATCCTATGGATGTATGGAGGATTTGTTATTTATGACATCCTGATATTCATTTTTGGAACAATTTTAAATGGTATTTTATTTTAAGTATCATTTTATGAATGTATATTGCTAGGATATATAAATATGATTAATTCTTATATGATATAATGATCTGCATCTTGCAACTCTATTGAACTCATTTTTTTTCTCGGAAAAGCTTTTTGTAGATCCATGCAGATGATCCTGTCACTTACAAATACAGAAAATTTTATTTCTTCCCTTATAATGTATATAATGAATATTTTAAAATCATTTTCTTGACTTAATTCACTGGCTTCAACAGCTAAGTTATGATGAATAGAAATTGTGGAAGTCACATGAGCATATACAATGGAGTAAAAATACTCTTTTCAAAAAAATGGTGTTGGGAGAACGGGAATGGTACATGCAAAAAAAATGAAACTAGACCACCACCTTACACCATACACCAGAATAAACTGAAAATGGACAAAAGACTTATAAATATAAGTCATGATACCATAAAAATCCTAGTGGAAAACATAGACAGATGTTACCACATACCTGCTCAAATGGCTATTGTTAATAAATCAACAAACAACAAGTACTGTTGAAGTTGTGGAGAAAATTGAACCCTAGTTCACTGTTGGTTGGAATGCAGAATGGTGTAGCCACTGTGAAAAATAGTATGGAATTTCCTTAAAAAAATAAAAAATTGAACTACCTTTTGTCCTAATGATTTCCACTTCTGGGAATATACCCTAACAATCCCAAACACCAGTTCAAAAGAATGTGTGCACCCCTATGTTCATAACAGCACTATTTACCATAGGCAAGAAGTGGAAGCTCCCAAATGTCCATGAGTAGATGAGTGGATAAAAATGCTGTGGTACCTTTACACAACAGAATACTATGCAGCAAACAGAAAAGGAATTCCTACCTTTTGTGACAGCATGGATGGAACTGGAGACTATTATGCTAAGTGAAATAAGCAAGTAGGTGAAAGACAAATACCATATGATCTAACTTGTATGAGGAATCTAATAAACAAAATAAACTAATGAGCAAAAGAAAACCAGAGGCATAGAATTATGCAAGAGATTGACAGTGGTAAGAGGGGAGGAGGGAGGAGGTGGGGACTGATTGAAAGAAGGAGAAGGGACTAGTCAACATATATGAAGAACCCATGGAAATGGACAATGATATGGGGATGGGCTATGGAAGTCGGGGTGGATGGGAAAGAGGGGGGTGAAAGTGAGGGAACTGGGACAGCTGTAACAGCATAAACAATAAGACATTATAAAACAAATGCTAAATAATAATAATAATAAATCATCTTAGTGAAAAAAGAGAAATTGTGGCTCTGGCTGGTGTGGCTCAGTAGATTGAGTGCCAGCCTGAAAATCAGAAGGTCGCAGGTTTGATTCCCAGTCAGGGCACGTGCCTGGGTTTCAGCCCATGTTCCCCAGTTGAGGGTGTGAGAGAGGCAACCAATCAATGTATCTCTCTCACATTAATGTTTTTCTCCCTCTCTTTCTCCCTCCCTTCCCCTCTCTCAAAAAAGTAAATAAATGAAATCTTAAAAAAAATAAATTGTGAAGTCAATATCCTTGCCTTGTTCCAAAATTTTATGAAAAAAGGTCTGTCTTTTGCCATTAAGTATGAATCAGCTGTATGTTTATTGTAAATGCTTTTCATCAGGTTGAGAAATTTCTCTTAAATTTTTATTCAATAGTTTGCCATTAGTTTTGGTTATAACTAGATATTGAATTTCCCAAATATTTTTTTTCATGTAAACACTGGCAAAGATGAAATTAGATTCTTACAAATATGTTCTAAAGGAACACAGTATTGTCTACCCATTTTGGTCTTCTGACCTCCACAATTGTAAAATCATAAGTTTGTGTTGTTTTTAAATTTGAAGTAATTTTTTGCTACAATAGCAATGACACTAACTCTAGTGTTGAAGTTTCTAACTAAAATTGTGGATTTCTCTATTTCTTCTTTCAAGTGTGTCTTTTTTTGCAAAAAAATGCTATAGTTTGGTCCATATGTATTTGAAAATTGTATGTTATCTTGATGAATTAATCCTTTTATCATTATATATTGCTGTCAATGTTTTTGGTAATTTTAATTTTCATTGCATTGAAGTCTACTTTTTCTTATACTAATATAGCCATTTCAGCTTTTTTTTAATTAGCATTTCCATGGTATATCTGTTCTTTCATTTAACTTACAGCATCAGTATATTGACTTTTAAACTGAATTTCTTTCATAAGCATATAATTGGGTCATTTTTTGGTTTACAAACACTAAGAACAACATTAAACAAGGTCAGAATTACTTTCAGTGGTGGACAATATTTTTAAAAGCTCAAAAAGGAAATAGTCTATGGCCCATGTATTTACCTTTTATTTTTCTTTCTTCATCCTGTTTTTAGCTTCCTCTTCTTATCCTTTCCTTTCTTTTTGAAGAATTTTTTTAAAGATTTTATTTATTTATTTTCAGAGAGAGGAGAAGGGAGGGAGAAAAAGCAATGTGTGGTTGCCTCTCACGTGGCCCTCAATGGCGACCTGGCCCGCAACCAAGGCATGTGCCCTGACTGGTAATTGAACCGGGACCCTTTGGTTCCCAGCCCGCACTCAATCCACTGAGCTACACCAGCCAGGGCAGAATTTTTTCTATTAATTAAATTAAGGCATGTATGCTAGTGACAAATCCCTCCAGTTTTCTTTAATCTGAGAATTTCTTTATGTCATCTTTATTCCTAAAGTATATTTTCATGAGACACAGAAATTTCATGCATATTTCTTTCAGCACTTGAAAAAATGTTATGCCACTTTTTTCTGGACTCCATGGTTTCTGAGTAGAACTTTGCTGTCCTTCTAATGACTTCTCTCCCCTCCCGTAGTTAGTGATCATTTTTCTCTGGATGCTTTCAATCACTTTTCCTCTAATTTAGCCTTCAGAAATTTGATTATAATGTTTCTTGGTATATATTCAGATTGGTCTTTTTAGGAGTGCTCACCTTCTTGAACCTGTAAGATCATGTCTTCTGCCAAATTTAGGAAGCTTTTAGCTATTATATCTTCGAATGCTTTTTCAGAATCATAATCTTTCTCTGCCCCTAGGACATAATAAATCCTTTATTAATGTCCCACAGATTTCTGAGTCTGTGTTCATTTTTTAATATACAGGGTCTGGCAGAAGTAACGCCTATTTGAGTGTGGTTGGTAGGGTAATAATATGGATGTAATAATTTATAGTTTTAATTTAAACATTTCACCTAAAATGTTATATGGTGTGCTTGAGTGTGACATTGTTATGTTATAGAATTACATGCTTATGATTTTGTTATAAAAGATTTTGTAATAAGGCCCGGCTGGTGTAGCTCAGTGGATTGAGCACGGGCTGGGAACCAGAGGATCCCTGTTCAATTCCCGGTCAGGGCACTTGCCTGGGTTGCAGGCCAGGTCCCCAGTGAGGGCCATGTGAGAGGCAACCATACATTGCTCTTTCTCCCTCCCTTCTCCTCTCTCTGAAAATAAATAAAATCTTTAAAAAAATATTTTGTAATAAAAAAGGGCATAATTTGTGCTAGACCCTGTATTTTTATCTTTGCTTTCAAATCAGATAATATATATTGATTTATCATCAAGTACTCTTGATTACTTTTCTCCTGTTATGTACATTCTAATATTCAGCATATCCAGTGTTTTTCGTTATTGTATTTTTTTCATTTCTGAAATTTTCATTTGTTTTTTCTTTATATCTCCTATTTCTTGGTTGATAATTTCTTTTTTTGTTTTTCCAAGAGTTTTGGTAACTGTTCCTGGGAGTATATTTATGATAGCTGCCTTAAAATCCGTGTTAAAAAATTCTAACATCTGTGCCACCTCAGTCTTGGCATCTGTTAATTGTCATTTCTCATCTGAGTTGTGATTTTCTGGTTACTGGTATAATGAATAATTTTCAATTCTATGCTGGAAATTTTAGGTATTATGTTACAAGACCCTTGTTCTGTTTAAATCTTCTGTTTTTGTAGGCAGTGAATCTTTTTAGGTTCAGAAAGCATGTCCTGCTTCTCTTTTATGTGCTATATTTCAAACTGCAGTTCAATTTTCAAAGCCTTTACTGTGCTATTCTGGTCTTCCCTGACTGTGCATCACCCGCAGACCAAGCAGGTAATCCTGCCCCTCCTGACAACGTGGAGTCATTTGTTTACGCATTCATCTATTCACCCGACGAACAGTTACTTTGCAGACACTTTTCTATGTTCTGAGAATTTTAAGATGAGTAAGACAAGTTATTTACAAGTTATATCCATAACTCCCTTGAGAAGTTTATTCACTAGTGGGCAGCATTGTGCACTGCAGCTCACTTTTCAAACTTCCACACAGCTGATAATGGGTAGTTCATGCATAGTTCAGTTCCGGTTCCCCCCAGGACCTGGAGTGCAAATGGATGAATACTTTTCTCCGCGTGTGCTGCCTGTCATCTTCCCTCACTCACTAGCTGGAGGGAGAGACTTAATGCCTATTTCCTGAAGGGGAGAGATGGAATCCAGGTCTCCATCCACAGTCTCTATGACCAGGTTCCATGATGTATTTATTCATAAAAAAAGAGAAATGTGACCTTTAAAATATAATAGAATGTTTTCAATATTTTGTAACAATATACAAAATGAATATTAAAAATTTTATATCAAACTGAGTTTAATTATCTCATGGGAAACTATTAAAAACTATATTGACCCTAAGGTATTATTCAATTATTTCTTACAAAAAAAGGAAAATGAGTGGTAAATAAAGAATTGCTACTAACAACTTTTGACAAGATAACTTTATTATATAAAGACAATTTAAAATCATATTCTTAAAATTTTTATTTTAATTACCATTTTTAATGTTATTGCAAAACACATATATTAAGAAAAACTTGAACATCTTCACACTTCAAGCATTTAAATGTCTTCTAAATAAAGAGCTTCAGGGCCTGGCTGGTGTAGCTCAGTGGATTGAGCACAGCCTGGGAACCAAGGGGTCCGGGTTTGATTCCTTGTCGGGGTACATGCCTGGGTTGCAGGCCAGGTCTCCAGTGAGGGCCATGTGAGAGGCAACCACACATTGCTGTTTCTTTCCCTCTCTTTTGCCCGGTAGGTGTAGCTCGTGTAGCTCAGTGGATCGAGCGCGGGCTGGGAACCAGAGGGTTTCGGTTCGATTCCCAGTCGGGGCACATGCCTGGGTTGCAGGCCAGGTCCCCGATGAGGGCCATGTGAGAGGCAACCATACATTGATCTTTCTCCCTCCCTTCTCCTCTCTCTGAAAATAAATAAAAAAAAATTAAAAAAAATAAAGAGCTTTAGAAAATTTTGGATTGAATTATTAAGAATAAAAATTATAATAATTTAGTATATTCTTCACATAATTTTATGATCTAATTTTGGTTCCTACTTTGGGTAAGTAACCAAATTAAAAGTGGAAATATTTTTAAAAAAACAAATTATGTATAGAATGAAATAATGAGGTGAAAGATACATTGTAATAAGCTTCAGTATTCCTAAATCCTAGAATTATAGAATCTTGGCATTCACAGCTGTGTGTTCCATCTAGAAAACTGATCTCTCTCTGGTAAACTCTAATTCATTTTAAGGCCGGAAACAAGTATCAATATCAATACTTTAGAAACATCTAGACAATATATAAATGTTTTATTTTAGACTCTATTATATAAAGTAACATTGTATAATAGATTACTATAATTGGTTTATAATACATTTACTTCTTCATCTGATTCCCCACAAGTGAATGAACTCATCAAGGGAGTTATGGGTATAACTTGTATATAACTTCTCTTACTCATCTTAAAATTTCCAGAACATGGAAGAGTGTCTGCAAAGTAATTGTTTATTGGATGAATTAATATATGTATAAATAAATTTATCCATGCTGTCACAAGTGGCAGGATAATCTTCTTTTTTAAGGCTGAATATCAACTTGATTGTAGGCCTATATCACTTGTTCTTTATCCTTTAGTCTGTCAATGAACACTTGGGTAGCTGTCATAGAGTGTCTACTGCAACTGATGCCGCAATGAAATGAGAATGCAGATATCTCTTTGAGAGTCAGATTTTTGTTGTTGTTTTTTTTTTATTTACTTTGGATATATACACAGAAGTTGAATTTCTAGGTCATATGATAGTTTGATTTTTAATTTATTTGAGGAAATTCCATGCAGTTTTCAATATCAGCTGCAGCATTTTGCATCCCACCAACAGTATACAAGGGTTCCAGTTTCTCCACATCCTTGCGACCCTTTGTTATCTTTGGTTTTTTATAACAGCCATCCTAACAGGTGTGAGATGATATCTCACTGTGGTTTTGAATTGTATTTCCCTGATGATTAATGGTGTTCAGTATGTTTTCATAAAACCACCCAACAAAGACAAGCCCAGGACAAGATGTCTTCACTGATGAATTATACCAAATATGTAAAGAAAAATTAAACCAATATCCCCAAATTATTCCAAAAAATTTAAAAGTAAAGAATACTTCCAAACTCATTTTACAAGGCCAGCATTAACCGGATAGCAAAGTCAGAGAAAGAGAATACAAGATAATTAGTGACGTTGAACATCAGAAATAAACTCACAACTTTATATGTAGTCAATTAATATCTGACAGAGGAAGCAAACACAAACAATGGGCTAAAGATAGTTTATTCAATAGGTGGTATTGGGAAAGTTAGACAGATCTGTGCAGAAAAATGAAACTAGACCACTTTCTTATACCACACAAGAATAAATTCAAAATGGATTAAAGACTTAAATGTTAGACCCAAAACATAAAAATCCTAGAAGAAAACGTAGGCAGTAAATCTCAAACATTGCTTGTAGTAATATTTTTTTCTGATATATCTCCTCAGGCAAGGGAAACAAAAGAAAATATAAACAAATGGGACTACATCAAACTAAAATGTTTTTGCACAGCAGAGGAAAGCATCAACAAAATAAAAAGACAATCCACAGAATGAGAGAACATATTTGCTGATACATCTCATCAATGGTTAATATCTAAAATTAAAAAAAAAAAACTTATACAACTCAACACCATAAAAACCAAACAATCCAATTAAAAAGTAGGCAAAGGATCTGAATAGACATTTCTCCAAATAAGATATACAGATGGCTAGTAGACATATATCACCTCGTACCTGTCAGAATGGCTATTATCAATAAATCAACAAACAAGTGCTGGTGAGGATATGGAGAAAGGGGTGCCCTTTTGCACTTTTGGTGGGAATGCAGACTGGAGCAGCCACTGTGGAAAGCAGTATGGAGATACCTCAAAAAATTAAAAATGGAACTGCTTTATGACTCTGTGATTCCATTTCTGGGAGCTTATCTGAAGAAAACCAAAACATTTATTTGAAAGAACATAAGCACCCTTACGTTCATTGCAGTGTTATTTACAATCACCAAGATATGGAAGCTGCCCAAGTACACCCCAGTAGATGAATGGATAAAACAACTGAGGGATTTACACAATGGAATATTACTTGGCAATAAAAAAGGAGAAAATTTTACCCTTTGCCACAGCATGCATGGACCCGGAGAACATTATGCTAAGTTTAATAAGCTAGTCAGAGAAAGAAAAATACCATATGATTTCACTCATATGTGAAACCTAATGAACCAACTGAACTAATATGCAAAATAAAGACAGGTATAGATAGAAGGAGGCTGACAGCTCTGGCGAATGGGTTAGGGGGGAGGGATTGAGAGAAGAGGAAAAAGGGCTCACGGACGTGGACAACAGGGTGGTGACTGCAGTGGGAGGGGCAATAAGGGAGATAAATGGTAATGGAAAAATACAATAAAAATAAATTAAAAAAAGAAATACAAGAAAGAAATACTACAGGCCAATATCTCTGATAAACGTAAATGTTAAAATGCTCAATAAAATATTAGCAAAAAGATTAAATAGCACAAAGGATTATGACATGATTAAGTGGGGTTTATCCCTGGGATGCAAGGATAGTTCAATACATGCAAATCCACTGCAGTGGTGCATCGCATTAACAGAATAAAGGATAACAATTATGCGACCATCTCAATAGATGCAAATTTTTTTCAAAAAAGTCAACACAATTTCATAATAAAAATCTCTGAACAAATTGTGTGTAGAAGGAGTGTACCTCGAGATAATGAAGACTGTATATGGAAGCTCACAACAGCATACTAAATGGCCAAACACTTAAATGCTACTGCACAGCAAAGGTGACAACCCACAGAATGAAAAGGCAGCCTATGGAATGGGAAAAAATATTTGCAAATTATACATTGATAAGGGCCAAGTATCCAAAATATATAAATAAATGTTGTACCTCAATAACAAATGAATAATCTCATTTTAAAAATGGTGAAATATTTGACTAGACCTGTGTCCTAAGTTTATACTGACTCTTGAATTCTCTAAGGACTTGCTTGGATCAAATGGCTAATAGTACATATGTTGCAAGAAGAGGCTTGAAAAGTGCATATGCTTTGGGGCTTGCTCTCCTGCTCCTGGAAACACTGCAACTGTCCTGTATGAATAACCTCAAACAGTTTTGTTGGAGATATGGAGTCCAATCACCTCTGTCAACTCAGAGGACAGCTAGTAGCAACTAAGAGCATTAACCAACAGAAGTGTGAGTGAAGCCACACTCAGTGCATTAGCCCCCAACTGACCCACACGCTGACCTCAGCCGCATCCATGAGCTCAGCTGAGACCATCTCAGTTTTCCACCTGAACCTGGGCCATAGTGCTGAACCACAGAAAACTGAGCAAGTGCACAATTATTGTTTTAAGCTGAAAAAGTTTAAGGACTTTGTTAAATACCAACAAAGTGGCTATATAATATAGCAATATTTATATATTATATGTATAAATATATAACCTATATAGTACTTAACATAATGCCCATAAAATAGTAACTAACGACTCCATCTATCTTAGTTATTGTCATTGCTATTTTGCCTCTATGTCCCTATATGACAATGTCTGTGGTGATTTTTTTCAACCACAAACTTTATGAAGATGAAAAGGGTTTGCTAAAAAAACCATAGTTCCCATTCTTTAATGATATCTAGTTATTATGGGTACTGTGTGTACTATGAAAGTCACCTGTAGACATCTTTATGCATGTGTTTGTGTAATTCTGTAAACATTTATATACATACTTATATAAAAGCACATTTTTATCTGTCCCTGTATATGTTGCACCAAAGTGAATTCTTATCTTACATAGCTAAGAGAATATTTCAGTGCTGCTTGGATCCTCTCCTTCATGCTCAGCGTGATTCTATTATAAAGAGATGCTCCTTTTCAAATGACCTTATTGCAGTGTTCATCAATAGCCTCTTTCTAACCCCCAGCGATATTAGGGTAATTAATACAGAAGGTCACCATTTTAAATCTCTATTCCTTATTGAAGTATAAAATGTTCATTATCAGTAGTGTAATCTGAATTGTATGATAGCACCTTGTCTTAATTTGACAGGTAGAGGGTGGCTTTCTTTAATTAATACTAATTTAATTAGAGGTAAAATAAAAAAAATATTTGAATTAAATCTTGACCAGTAATAAATTTATCAGGGTAGACGGTGGCAAATCTAAGCTCTCTATTCAAATGTAAGGTCAATGAAATTTTTATAAAAGTTAAAATTGAATTTAATTAAAAAATATCAAGGGGATTTTTCATGCCACAAAGAGTAGAGTCAATGTATTGCAGGCAAAATGTGTTCTTGTCAAAAGGCTAGAATAAAATGAAAAATGATCCAGTATGGCAAATTAGTCATTTTATTTAATGTTTTTTATTATATTTTAGTAGAAATGCATTTATTTTTATAAATATGTACATACTTTTAAGCAGTCTTTTGACACCTTTGAGACCTATTGGTAAAGTTGTATTGAAGAGAAATCTGGTCATATATCATTAGAATAAGGTGCATTTGGGGGTGAAAATAACCGTGAATAGTCCTGCAAATACCACTGACTTTTTTGGAAGAGGTCGTATTGTGAGTTTGATGGAATTTGATCAAGAAGCTCAACTGTGCTACCTGCAGCTTAGTCTCTGAAGCAGCTTAGAGCAGAGACACATGTTCAAGAACTTACAAGCTTCTAGGGCGCCAAAAAGCAGGTCACTTAATTTGTCCTACTTAGCATTTGATTATAGCATCACCACTATACTTGTTTAAAATGAAAAAAAAAAACCCTCGGTATTTCTAAAATGGAATTTTATGTTACAATGGTCAAATTATATTACTAGAAGTCACTTGCACAAACTTCCAAAAATAATAAATAAGTGAGCTTAGGTTGATTATACTTTGACAGCTGGAACCAAGAGACTATTTCTCAGTTTCTTGAACCATTTCAGTATAGCTAAGCTCATGCTGTCCATGGTGAATTATTAGAAGTCATACCATGTGCTCAGTTTTAAAGAAAAATGTTCATTTCAACCAACCTCAGTACCATTGCCTTGTTTGGTTTTTATAGCATTTACCAGAGTTTGTCATCTGGAAACATATATTGCTGCAAAACTGGCAGAAAGGTATAAAGAAAAGCGCAGATGAGGCAGCTTAAAGCAACCCTGAACAATGCGAAGCTCAATCGAAGGAGGCCACATGAGACCCCGCTCATTTACTGCTTTAGTCTCAAGTACGTAAAACTTTCATTCACAGACAGATCCTAAGCACATCTTACACACACACAAAGAAAATAACATGATTAGTTCCTTCCCATAACATTTATAGGACTGGCTAATGTAATTCAAATATACAGGATCCAGCACAAATAGCACCCTTTTTTATTACAAAATCTTTTATTACAAAATCATAAGCATGTAATTCTGTAACATAACAATATTATACAAGCACACTGTATGAAATTTGAGGTGAAATGTTCAAATTAAAACTATAAATTATTACATCCATATTATTACCCTACCAACCATGCTCAAGCAGGCACTAATTCTGCCGGACCCTGTGTATTGAAATATATTGTATACATATATAGATATATTGTTGATAAAAGGGATGACTTATTTACAAAAAGAAAGATCACCCCATATTTCAGTAAAGATACACACTAATTATGCACAGCTTCACTATTAATTAATGATATTAGGGTTACTTTTCAAGTAGGCACAATACATTGTTTCCTTTAATATGATGTGTGGAGAAGCTGTGGCATGCTAAGCCCTGTGTAAAACACAGAAGACGCAGCAGCGAATGGAACATGAGCCAGATTTTTGCATAGCTTACGGTTCAATACAAAGCTTAAAGGAGGCGATATTTCATATGCCAAAAAAAAGTAGTTATGTCTACAGTGTGAACAATATCCCAACCCTGGGGTAGTAATGTTTAGTTAAAAAGAGGAAAAAGAGGAGCAGGAGAAAAAGGAGAAAAGGAGAATAAAAGAAAGATCTATATTTAGTTGGAGGTTAAGTAAGCAAATCACTGATAATTTGATAGTCCTTAGCTTCTCTCTATCTATAAGGTGAAGAAAAATCATATTGACCCTACCTATCTCACTTAATTACAGAAATTGGCAGAATTCACAACATGTTTAAGCTCAAAATATACTCTATATAGATAGTATGATATTTTACAAGTGAATAAAGATGCATGTTGGCTGGCTTGGATTTGTAATTTATGCTTGATCAAAATTTTATTTTTTCCCTTTGTAAAGAGTGAGGGACAGTTGATGCTTCTGCTAATTTTTGCAAGGGCCAGTTTCCATATTTTATGGCTCATAAAGGGCAAAAGATTCATGAAACAAAATGAGAACAATAAAAATTTTAAATGATGTATTTTCTCTTCGTTCTTCTGATTACAAAAGGAAAATCTAGTGTTTTATGCAATGCCATGGTTTGAATATATGAGAACATTTAGATACCAGAAACATTTTTCAACACATTCATTTATTCTTTCATTCATTAAATGAATATTTATTGTAAACCTGTGTTGGTAAGTAAATGAAACTCAATATAAATTTAAGAATATTTCTTGCTATCCAGAAGTTTGTAAACCAAACCAGAATTTTTTAAAATATTTTTATTTATTTATATTTAGAGAGAGGGGAAGGGAGGGAGGAAGAGAGGGAGACAGACATCAATGTGTGGTTGCCTCTGTGCGCCCCGCATTGGGGGCCTGGCCTGTAACCCAGGCACGTGCCCTGACTGAACTGGCCAATCCATTGAGTCACACCTGCCAGGACCCAAACCAGATTTTATGTCAGTCAACCAAAGTCAGACTATGGCAATAGGGTACAGTGGTTATGATCAGAGTTTAGCATGCAGACAAAAGAGGTCTGAACAATCCTAGCTTGGCAATAGATTAGGTATGATCTCTGGCAGGTTATTTCATCTCTGTAAGACTTAGATTCTTCTAAATGGAGGATAAACACAAATGTCAAAGGAGAATCATAATAACAATATATATCTTAAAGAGTTGTCAAAATTAAATGAGGTAAGAGATGTAAAGTGCTTTATACAGTATTTGACATACACTAAGTATTTGATAAATGGTAGTTATTATTTTTATATTATGTCAAGCACATAGTTAATCTTTGTTCTTCTTTACAAAAAGGAGCACTCTTCTCAAATGAAGAATAATAAATGAAGACAAAGAAAAATTCAGGATAATGTGAAATATTAGAAACATGTTATGTACTTTCATTTTTATTATTTAGTCAGTGAAAACTTAGAAAATTAACACTTCTTAATTTTACTTTCTCTTCTAACAAATAGCATAATAAAATCAGCTTCTTAAAGTTGTAGAAATGTGAGGAACATAAGGCAGGGAACCAGAAAACCTAAGAAAGAAATGGCCTTTTTTTTTTTTGAAAAACGCTCAAATAAATAATTTGAGGCAGTAGGTGAGATGTCGAGGATGGAAATCTAAGCTTTGCCCCCTTCCCAAAATTGTCCTCATGGAAATATAAGAATTTCTATTTACTCCTGAGAAACATTTGTATTTACTTCTGAGAAGGAAGAAGAAGAAGGGGGCGGGGCAGGGAACAAAGAACTGCTGGATAGAAAAAGGAAACAGACATAAATATAGTAAAATATTTACATCCCTAGCTAATGGTGTTACCTAGTTTTGTTGGTTTTGAAATTTTCCAGCTTCCTCAATTCCTCCCATTTTAGTGTTGATGTCTCTGCACAATTGGGTGGCCCTTTAATTAATTTTAGAGCTCTCAACTTACCATGCCTCCATGTTGTGATCTCATATTATGCAAAAAATAGTGGAAAACAGAAACCTAAAAAATGTTAAGTACTTGATTAGTGTATTCAATCAAGTCTGGTTTACCTAGTAACAAAACCGGGCCTTGAAAAGGGATGTTCAATCAATTCTTGCTTTGTCTTTGTTGTCAAGTCTATCTGTTTACCTTCCTGGGGCAGGAATCCTCATATAGAAATATTGATTTTAAAATAGTTGGGAGCACTTGTAAATATGCTTATGCTATTATAAAATGACAATTATCAACAAACTGAAATTAAGCACTTGTTTAACACTTTGGATACTAACTTGCTTGAATTTTCCTATCATTTCAAAGTGTACTGGTAGAGATGACTCTCTCTCCTACACCAAGCTTAAAACTGCTTCCGTGAAAAAATCATCTCTGAAAACAAACTTCCTCTTAAAATGTTAGTTTTGGTCGACTCTTTTGGCCAAAAGATACCATAAAACGGGTTATTTGAAATAGGTTATAAATGACATTACTTCCTGGCAAACATGACATTACAATTACCTATTGCACTGTAACATACCACAAACTGGGTAGCTTAAAACAATGAGTCATTTTATTGTCTCATGACTTCCGTGAGTCAGCGGTATAGGAAGCGTTTCTCTGGGTAGCTCTGGTTTGGGTTTCTCAGATGGCTGCAGTTAGAGGTCAGCTACAACTGACACAACCGAGAGCGGAGGCATTCGAGGGCTGTCTACATCCCTCTCTCTCTCTCTCTCTCTTGACTTCATGCACTATAGGGACCACTCGAGAGGGTCTCTTTTTGGGGGTCAGATTGGACTTCTTCATGTGTTCTCCTTAGAGCAGAAAGGGTGTTTACAGTTTCAATACAATATCTGATATCATTTTCATTCTGAGTAGAATAGAGTAAAATTTGTCAAGTATTCTTTACTGTTCTGCATATTAAAAAAAGCTATAGGAGCTATAGTTAAAGAATCTTGAATTAGAGTTTTGCAAATTTATCTACTATTACAAGAAAAAGACCCTCGTTTAAGCTCTACCATTTCTATTTGTTTAATCTTGAAAATGTATCTAACCTCAGTAGGCCGAAATTTCCTCACTTGCAAATTGTGAATAAAAGTTTCTCATAGAATGGTTGTGAATATGATGCATGTCAGTTTAAAAATAATATCAAGTAACAGTTGTCTAAATTTTCAATGAGAAATCCAAGCTTCATGATAATGGATCATTATATATGAATTTAATAAATGAGACTCGGACAGATTAAATAATGTGACCTTTATTTTATAGAGACCAATCGGTCTCTATAAGAGTCAGTAATAAATATGATTTTTAATGTGTTTCCTTGTTTGTTCACTTTAAAACTTAAGTTCTTAGACTTTAGTAACACTATTTGTAATTTGGTACCATAACAATAGGGCTGGGGGCTTGGGGAGATGTTGAAGGGGCAGACTTGTAAGTTCTGGAGCTCTAGTGCACAATGTAGTGATTATAATCAGCACCACTGTGTTACATATGTCAAAATTGCTAAGAGACTGGATCTTAAATCTTCTCACCACTGAAAAAGAAATGTAATTATGTAATGTGATGGAGTTGTTAGCTCAAGCTATGGCAGCCATTATATTATAATATGTAAATCTTACAAATCTACATATTGTACACCTTAAACTTATATATTACCAGGAGGATAATATGTGAACATATAATATTATGTGTCAGTTATATCCCCCAAAATCATAATAGGGCTGGGAATGGGATAAAAATTATAAATGGATCATTTTAGGAATACACTAGTCTTTAGCACCTTTAAAATATACGCTCTCCATATAATACAATATAATTGGTCAAGCCAAGTAATGAATAAATTTGACAATCTTTGAGTTATTTGGACAAGACTAACTAGAGCAAAACCACAGAGATGAGTCCCAGTGACAACAAAAACAATAGCTAACAATCATTGAACAGTTTGCATGCTACTCTCTTTCAGCATTATTCCAAAAGTATTGTTTTTTTAACTCATTTTACCACAACTTTATGAGGTAGGTTACAATTCTTATTCAAAGTTTATAGATGAGAAAATGGAAACTCACATGTGTTAAGTAACGTACTAATATCACAAAGTTGATAAGTGAGGAATGTGTTTCAAGTCCAAACCACATAGCTCTAGTTCATTCTCTGAATCATTACGTAACTAACTACTCCCAGACAGAACAGAAATCCTCAAGAATGAACAAGAATGAGAGTTTTTGTTTTTGTTTTTGTTTTGCCTTCCAGTCTCCCCTTTGGAGCAAAAATTAATGAAAGAATCACTCCTTATAAATTTGGAGACAGCTAACATGATGCATTGCACTTGACTGTACCTGAACTGCTTCACAATGTGCTTCATCAGTGCGCACTGTAGAAATCTCACCTAATGACTAACTGGGGAGCATTCTTACTGGTTCAATTCACACGCCTTCTTTATCTGAAGTCTCCCAGTTTCCTTTTAGGCTCAAGGTTAGTCTTAGGTCTCTCTAAATAGATGACTACAGTTAGAAAAAATGAGCTTAAAATATGTCTAGTCAAGTTTATAAATTTAAGACTGATAATATAATGATATCAGTATTTCTCCTTGATGGTATAACTGCCTGCTCAATTGCATAATTACTTTAGGGTACAGATAACAGGTTCCCAAATTAATTAAACCACAAAATATCTAGGATAGGGATGTGAATCCACATACATTCACTCATAGTATCTAGCTACTCTGTAATTGCATGAGGACATTAAAATGTTTCTCCTAATGGTGAGTAGTACAGTAGATATAACGCTGCATAAGAATAAATTATTTCAGCAGATTAGAGTGACCAAAAATAATGATAGTGGGATAAAATAATAGTTAAAAATTAAGAATACAAAGATTTCCCCCAGTGACATAGACTAAAAAACAGTCATTTGTTATGAAAATGGAGTTTAGGACTTCTGGTCAAGAGAGAGGCATAGGTGGACACGCTTCACCTCCTCACACAACCATAGAAAAATTACAGCCAGATCTCAAAACTAGCATATTTTGCCATATATCATGCACACTTTGTTGCTCAAGTATTTGAGGGAGAAATAAGGATGTGCATTATACATGAGTAGTACCAGAAAACCTTGTATCTGTTATTGTCTTTTGTAATCGTTACATAAAATTACCTGTACTATAATATGATAAAAAATAAATGCTAAAATTCCTTTATAATAAAAAAGTATAAATAAATAAATGAATGAATTAAAAAATTAAAACAAAAGATTTGTTTTCTGAAAATTTGGGCCAAAAATGTGGGTGTGCATTATACACAGCAAAATACGGCATTAACACCCAGAACCATCAGAAAATTGAACTGTATGAAAGTCCAACAAGCAAGGATTTAAAGGAGCCACATTTATCCAGATGGGTGGGAAGTGTGGAGTCACAGAGACAGACGGAGAAGTGGTGTGGCATGGCAAGGTGGTGGCAGCGAGATGGATAGTCCCACATTCACATTTGGTGGATGAAAATTGGTAGGGACACCTTTGGAACTAGTGACCCCAGTCCCAGGCCAGGCCACCCAGCCCAGGGCTCCAGCACTGGGAATATAGATCCCTGTTACCTTTGGCTGTAACAACCAATGGGGTTTGGGGAGGCAGAAGAAACTGACTGCTTTTCATGCTTAAAGGGCCCACACGGCCTTAGAATGTATGCAAACCCACCCACTCTGGGATTCACCACCAGGGCAGCATGTAGAAGGGTGCCAGTTGCACACAGGAAGGGGGTGAAGTGACTGGAAATGGGGGAGTTCTGGGAGAACCTCCAGATGCCGGATGGTGGCATTGTCCCCTCTTCGAGCCCTTGCCACATAGCCACAAACCAGTGAAGCAGGTTGTCCTACCCTGGCAATTGTGTGAGGCCTACCTAAGGTTCTCCCCCACAAAATTTACAGGTGCTTTTTCTACAATAGGACATGTTATTAAGGGAGTAAAAGCAACTCTACCCAATACATAGAAACAAACATAGGGAGGCTGCAAAATTGAGGAGACAAAGAAATATGGCCCAAATAAAAGAACAGAACAAAACCCCAGTAAAAGAACTAAATGAAATGGAGACAGCTAACCTGTCAGATGCAGAGTTTAAAACACTGATGATCAGAATGCTCAGAGAACTCCTTGAATACAGCTAAAAAATAAAGGAAGAAATGAAATAAAGAAAAATTCACAAGGAACCCACAGAGAAGAGAAGTATCCAGGGGTTCAAACCAATGATTTGGAACACAAGGAAGAGAAAAACATTCAAATAGAACAGAAAGATGAAACAAGAATTCAAAAACACGAGAATAGGCTTAGGAACCTCTGGGATACCTCCAAATGAGCCAACATCCAAATCATAGAGATGACAGAAGGAGAAGAGGAAGAGCAAGAAATTGAAAACTTATTTGAAAAAATAATGAAAAAAAATTTCCTTAAATTGGTGAAGAAAATGGGCAACGAGTCCAGGAAGCACAGAGAGTCCCAAATAAGATGGAGACAAAGAGGACCACACCAAGACACATCATAATTAAAATGCCAAAGGTTAAATATAAAAAGAGAATCTTAAAAGCAGCAAGAGAAAAGCAGAAAGTTACCTACGAAGGAGTTCCCATAAGACTGTCAGCTGATTCCTCAAAAGAAACTTTGCAGGCTAAAAGGGACTGGCAAGAAGTAGTAAAAGTGCTGAAAAGCAAGGACCTACAACCTAGATTACTCAATCCAGCAAAGCTATCATTTAGAAGGAAAGGGCAGATAAAGTGCCTCCCAGACAAGGTGAAGCTAAAGGAGTTCATCATCACCAAACCACTATTACAGGAAATGTTAAAGGGACATATTTAAGAAAAAGATCAAAGCTATGAACATTAAGAAGGCAACAAATTCATAATTATCAACAACTTAACCTAAAAAAAAAAAAAAAAAAAAACTAACTAAGCATACAACCAGAACAGTAGCACAATCATAGGTATGGGAATTATTTAGAGGATTATCAACTGAGAGAGGAGAATGGGGGAAATGATGCAGGGATTAAGGACCGAAATCGGTAGGAACAAAAATAGACAGGGGGATGTTAAGAATAGAGTAGGAAATGGAGAAGCCAAAGAACTTATATGTATGACCCATGGACATGAAGTAAGTGGGGGATGGCTTTAGGGAAGGGGGCTACTAGGCAGAGGGAGGCAAATGGGGACAACTCAGGACAACTGTAATCACATAATCAATACAATATAATGAAAAATAAAAATAAAAAGTTAAGTGGAAAAGGTTAAAAAAACTTCCTCTTCTCTGTCAGCATTGTAGGTATAGTAATGCTCATCAAATAATAAAAATTGTTCCTTTGTAAAAAAGAAAGAAAAGAAAGGAAAAGAAAATGGAGTGTAAATGTGAATTTAGTGCCTTAGTAGAATAAGTAAAAATGCTTCTATATAATCTATCTTTACCCATTCCTCCCATATTATCTAAAATTCCTTTAGGGAATTAGCAATTGAAATCCCAAATGTCAGTAATAATTGAATGAAAAATATGTAGTGATTATTTTTAACTCTTAGAAACCAAAACCTTTTTTTTTTTATTTTGCTACAGAGAATATTTGCTTTGAAAAGTTATAAAACAATGGATTTTGGAGCCACAGGTTTTCACAAATTGCTTATTTTGAACATAAAAAATAAAAGAGCTGAAAATTTTTAATTAACTCAGACATTAGAGGAATTTGAGAAGTACATGAGTATATATGAACAATAATAAAATAAGAATTTACATTTTACATGGAAATGTAAATAAGAGAAATCTTACATGATAGCTAAAGAATTCTAAAGTTAATACCATTTGGGTGTTGTTCAATATTTGAACAGATGTCTGAAAAGTTCTGCAGTATTTTCACTTTTGTAAATGTAAAAAAATTAACAGGATATTGTTAATACCCAACTCAAAAATTTCCTTTATCCACCTTTATTTGGTATTCATAATCATATTACCAGTACAACTTTGACTAATTGACTCTTACTTCATCAACTACTACTTTTTTCTTTGACAGAGTGAGGTGTTCTTAAATCAAAGAGTGCATCCCTGAACTTTCAAAGCACACATTCGCAATAATCAACTATGTTTTTTATTATTGTTCAGTTACAGTTGTCCCTGTTATTCTCCCCTGCCCTGTCCCACCCCTACTCCCAAAGACAATCCCTACCCTATTGTCCTTAACTATGGGTCCTTTGTACATGTTCCTTGACTTGCCCCTTCCCCTTTTTACCCCATTATCCTCTCTCCTCCCTCCCCTCTGGTCACTGTCAGTTTGTTCTTTATTTCCATGTCTCTGGTTTTAGTTTGCTCATTTGTTTGATTTGTTTATTAGGTTCCACTTATAGGTGAGATCATATGGTATTTGTCTTTCACTGTCTGGCTTATTTCATTTAGCATGACACTCACCAGTTCCATCCATGCTGTCATAAAGGGTAGGAGTTCTTTCTTTCTACTGTGTAGTATTCCATTGTGTAAATATACACAGTTTTTTGATCCACTCATTTACTGATGGAAACTTAGGCTGTTTCCAGCAACTGGGTATTGTAAATAATGCTGCTATGAACATTATTGAGTTGGTGTCACTCTTGCTGATGAAAATAGATGCTAAAATCCTCAACAAAATATTGACAAACTAGATCCAGCAATACATTAAAAAATCATATGGCAATACATTAAAAAGATCAAGTGGGATTCATCCCTGGGATGCAAGGATGCTCCAATATTTGCAAATCAATAAATGTAATATATCACACAAACAAAATGAACTCATTTTACAAGGCACATGATCATATCAATAGATGGTGAAAAAGCATTTGATAAGGGACAACACCCATTTGTGATAAAAAAAAATACTCAGCAAAGTGGGAGTAGATGGAGCATTCCTCAACCTAATAAAGGCCATATACAAGAGAACTACAGCCAACATCTTATCCAATGGGCAAAAACTAAAAGCTTTCCCACTAAGATCAGGAACAAGACAAGGGTGTCCACTTTTACCACTTCTACTCAAAATAATCCACTTTTAATTGAGTATACAAGATAAAGTAGTTCTGTTTCATTGACATCTTATTGTTAAATATACTGCTATGACAATGTGTTCTAACAAAAATATTATACAACAAAGCTCTATTATGGCATCTGTGTTCAATTTAGCTTATCCAAGGAAAGTCTGTCCTTAATCCTTGGCTCCTGAAAGGCATGCTCCAAGGCCTGGGAAGAGTCTTATTTATAGGGTAGTCTTGAACAAGACAGAAAATAACAATGTGGTTTAGGGGGGAGACTTAAAGTCACATGATATCAACTAAACTTCCAGAGGGGTTAGAGACTGAGGTTGATGACTACATGGCCAGTCAACCAGGTTTATGAGATCCAACCCCAGTAAGGAATCTGGACACCCAGACTGAGATGAACTTCCCTGCTTGGAAAACCATGCACATTGTTACACGTTAATGCTGGGAATGTAATGCTGTGCGATTCAGTGGTGAGAGGACAACTGGAAACTCCACAACTGGAACTTTTCTAGACTTTGCCCACATATCCCTTCTCTTGGCTGATTTTAATTTGTTTCCCATGCTTTTCTTTCCAGTATATTTTAAAATTAAATTTATTGGGTTGAAATTGGTTAATAAAATTATATAGGTTTCAAGTGTATAATTCTATGATACATAATCTGTACATTGTACTGTGCCCCCACCACCTAAAGTCCAATCTTGGGTCATGATATATTTGACCCCTTTTACCCTTTACTATCCTCTACCCCCTTCCCTCTGGTAACTGTACTGTTGTTTGTGTCTATGAGTTTTTGTTTGTTTGCTTTCTTATTTGCTCATTTGTTGCTTTCAGTTTTATATCCCATATATGAATGAAATTTTGTGGTTCTTAACTTTTTCTGCATGAATTATTTTTGCTTAGCATGGTATTCTCAAGATCCATCCAAGCTGTCACAAATGGCAGTATTTTATCTTTCTTATAGCAGAATGGTATTCCATTGTCTATAACTGTGAGTATAGTAGCTTTCAATAAGTTTTGTGAGTCCTTATAGTAAATTATGGAAACTGAGATTTTGGGAACACTCTGAGCTTTCAACTGGTATCAGAAAAGAGGGTAATTTTATGGACTACACTTTCTCAAACTCTGTAACCCCCTATATACCAGGGATCAAAAAATACTTTCATCAAGTATTTTTTGTTATGGCAGTGCAACCTTACAGGGAAATCCCTGTCACTGGGTGACCATAAAAATTCTCTTTAAAGGAACGTACTTGGAGTAAAGCCAAGGAATGGAAGAAATATTTTTTTCATTTCTCTTTGATTTCATTAACTGAAACCGTATGGTGATTATTTTTAATACTATGATCACCATAATTTAAACAAAAACATATTAAGTTCCTAATATAGATATATAATAATAAAATTATAATAAAAACAAAAGTGTAGATAATATAATTTTGCCATTAAAGAATTTACAAAAATCTCACATAATGTGTCATGTATAAAATACCTATAATTCCAGATATAAACACAAGCCATAAGGTATATCTTATCTATCCATTCTCATTAACACTTAGCTCTTATTTTTTAATTACTTTATTATTGTTCAGTTACAGTTGTCTGCATCCTCTCCCCTCCCCTGCCCCCACCCCCTCCAATTCCACCTCCCTTCCCTGCCCCCACCCTCTCCCTTGGTTCTGTCCTTGTGTCCTCCATAGTGGTTCCTGAAAACCCTTCTCCCCATAGTCCCCTCCCCTCTTTCCTCTGGCTATTGTTAGATTGTTCTTAATTTCAATATCCCTGGTTATGTTTTTCTTGCTTTTTTCTTCTGCTGATTATTTTTCAGTTAAAGGTGAGATCATATGGTATTTGTCCCTCACTTTCTGGCTTATTTTGCTTAGCATAATGCTCTCCAGTTTCATCCATGCTGTCGCCAAGGATATAAGCTCCTTCTTTCTCTCTGCTGTGTAGAATTCCATTGTGTAAATGTACCACAGTTTCTTGATCCACTCATTTGTTGATGGGCACTTAGGTTGCTCCCAGCACTTGGCTATTGTAAATTGTGCTGCTATGAACATTAGAAGCAGAAATCAGGGAAAAAATTTCATTTGATATAGCAACAACAAAAAAAAAAATACCTAGGAATAACCCTAACCAAGGAGGTAAAGGCCTGTACTCAGAAAACTACACAACACTGAAGAAAGAAATCATGGAAGACACAAACAAATGGAAACATATGCCATGCTCATGTATCGGAAGAATCAACATCATCGAAATGTCCATACTACCCATTGCATTGATAGATTCAATGCAATCCCTATCAAAGTATCTATAGCATATTTCACAGATATATAGCAAACACTTCAAAAATTTATATGGAACTATAAACGACCCGAATATCTATCTGCTGCAATTTTGATAAAGAAGAGCAAAGTAGGAGGGATCACAATACCTGATATCAAACTGTATTACAAGGTCACTGGTACAAAACAGCCTGGTACTGGCATAAAAACAGACAGGTAGACCAATGGAACAGAATAGAGAGCCCAGAAATAAACCCAAGTATCTATGGCCAGTTAATCTTTGACAAAGGGGGCAGAAGCATAAAATGGAGTAAAAATTAGCTCTTACTTTTTACCTTTTTCATGATAGCTATTCTAACAGAGTGAAGTGAAATCTCTTTGTGGTTTTGATTTGCATTTCTCTGACAATTAGTGATATTGAACACCTTTTCATAAACCTGTTGGCCATTTGTGTGTCTTCTTTCGAAAAATGTCTATTTAGTTCCTTGGCCCATTTTTTAATCAGATTGCTTCCTTTTTTTCTACTGAATAATATGTGAGTTATTACATATTCTGGACAGTAATCTTTTACCATATCTATGATTTGGAAATATTTTCTCTTGTTCTATATGTAGCATTTTCATTTTGTTCATAATATATTTTATTATTCAGAAGATTTTTCCCCAAAAAGAAAAGTACAGTTGGCTTCACAAGTAAACTCTACCAAATGGCTTCACAAGTGAACTATACCAAACATTAACAGATGAACTGATGTCAATCATTCTCAAATTCTTCCAATTAATTGAAGAAGGGGGAACACTTACAAACTCATTTTACAAGGCCAGCATTATCCTAATACCAAAAGCAGATGAGGCCCTGGCTGGTGTAGCTCAGTGGATTGAATGCAGGTCTGTGAACCAAAAGGTCACCAATTTGATTCCTAGTCAGGGCACGTGCCTCGGTGGTGGGCCAGGTCCCCAGTAGAGGGTACGCTAGAGGCAATCACACATTGATGTTTCTCTCCCTCTCTTTCTCCCTCCCTTCCCCTCTCTAAAAATAAATAAATAAAGTATTTAAAAAACAAAGTAGATGAGGACAATACAAAATAAGAAAATTAAAGGTCGATAACACTGATGAACATAGATGCAAAAGTCCTCAACAAAATACTAGCAAACTGAATTCAACAATACACCTAAAAAAATCATACACCATGATCCAGTGGGATTTATTCCCAGATTCAAGAATGGTTTAACATCTATAAATTAATCAATACAATACATCACTTTAATGAAATGAAGGATAAAAATCATATGATTATCTCGATTTAGAAAAAATATTTAATTAAATTCAACATTGATTCATTATTAAAACTCTCAAAATATGAGTATAGGAAAATGTTTCTATAAAAAATGGAAAGATAATTGTGCTATGTATTAGAAAATTAATATTGTTAAAATGTCCACATTAAGACATCCATAAAAAATTGATCTACCTGGCCAGGTAACTCAGTTGGTTAGAACATCGTCCTGATTTACCAAGATTGCAGATTGTACCCTGGTCAGGGTACATACAAGAATCAAAGAATGAATGCATAAGTGGCACAACAAATTTATGGTTCTCTTTCTCTCTCTCCCTCCATTTTTCTCTCTCTCCCTTCCTCTCTCCCTCTAAAATCAATAAATAATTAAAAAAATAATCACAGATTCAGTGCAGCTCTTATCAAAATTATAAGGGCATTTTGTATATAAACAGAAAAAAAAAATCCTAACATTCGTACGCAACCACAAATGACCCTGAATACTAATGCGATCTTGAAAAACAGGAACAAAGCTGGAAGCATCATTTTCCTAACTTTATAGGATGGAGGACCCCACAAAACAGAATTTATTTTAAAAATTGTGTATTTATTCTTACATGTTTAAACTTCAGTCACCTTCAAAGCACTCTCCATACTATACACTTATGAAGATGTCTTTTCAATTGCTCAGTCTTTGAACTCATCGATTTTGATGCCTTTTAATGTTTCTGTCATTTTCGTTTCACCTCTTCCACATCAGCAAAATGTTTCTCTTTGAGGACTTTTTTCATCCAGGGAAACAAACAAACAAATAAGCCACTTGGGGCAAGATCAGGTGGATAGGGAGAGTGGGACATGGGGGTCATGCCATTTTTGGTCAAAAACTGAACACTTTTTGTGCTGTGTGGGCAGGTGGGCTCATTAACCACCTGTCATGTAATGAGCAAACACCTTGAAAGATTCTTCAAAAGAAATTCACTGAAGCCAAACACAACCTCCACAGCAACCCCAGCTGGTACACTGATTACAGATGGCTTCCTAGAACACTCACCTAATGGGGGAAGCCTGTACTACAAAGGGCCCACCCTCTAGAAGATAATACCAGTCTTGAGGGGGTTCTCCCTTCAGACTATATTACAAAGCTTAGTGATCAAAACAGTATGGTATATGCATAAAAATAGACACAATTATCAATGAAACAGAATACAGATCCCAGAAACAAACCCATGAATGTATGGTCAATCAATTTTGACAAAGAAATCAAGAATACTCAGTGGGAAAGGATAGTCTCTTTAATAAATGATGCTGGGAAGATGATAGCCACATGCAAAAGTATGAAACTGGATCTTTTTTTATACCATACACACATGTCAACTCAAAATAGATTAAAGAATTGTACATAAGACCTTCAAATATAAAACTCCTATGATAAAATAGAGAAGTAAGCTTCTTGCATTGGTCTTGTCAATGATTTTTTGGATCTGACACTAAAAACAATAGCAACAAAAGCAAAACTAAACAAATAGGACTACATAAACTAAAAATGTCTATATGGCAAGTGGTTAAAAATTGTTAACTAAAAATTTTACAAATAAACTATCAGCAAGTAAACTGGAAAGTTTCATATTTTCTAAATTCTCCCTGTCCTTACAGAGAAGCCAAGTGTCTGTGTAGTGCATTTGTTACGGTTTTGTCTTCCAGTGTTAGGACTCTTACCACCCACACCTCTCACATTTACAAAGTAGGACTATCTGTGACAGTGAAGAAATAAGCAAACAACTTAGAGCCCAGTTATCAAGATTTGGTGTAGAAACGGCATACTGGGTTTGCTTGGGAAATGAAGCTTCTCAGCCCCTGGGGATATTGATAGCCACAATAGCCTGTTCTCTAAGGGAAATTAGGTCCTCTTCCACAGGAGAACATAATCTTTACTCATTATCTTCCTGATGCTATATTTTTCCTTCTTTATCTCTCTTTTAATATTCTTTCCCAAATAATTGGTCATTTTTTTTCTCCATTACCTATCCCTATTTCCCACATCCAAGAAACTGTCTTTCTGGATATGCTGTCAGGTCTGTTCATGTTTTTATATTAGTGTATTAGCCTTCTGCAGCTGCTGGGAAAGTTCCTAGGAATATGACTTATTAATCTCTCTAAAAGACCTGGAGTTGAAAGAGGGATTTTCCTATTAGAGCAGGTTGTAGCCTCCATAGTAATGCTGTATTTTGAATTTAGCTATTATCCACACACCCATTTTATGAATGTGTTATGCATGTCTTTCTTGTCAGATTAACCAGTACCATACTGTGAAATAAGGGGCCCTATATGACCTTTCCTCAATGCCTATATCAGGTCTCACTTGGCTAGATGGAGGGAAACAAACAAACAAACAAAAGCTAAGTTTCCTGTAATTTCTCCAAACAAGGAAGTATCAGTAGATTGAGATTTATCTCCTTTCTGGATATTGTGATATTGTATATCAACCTGATTTTTTTAAAGTTTCTGTCTGGTAACTATACCATGGAACACTCATTAATGCCTTTTATAGTTTTAGTCATTAGGGCACAGCAAAACCTGTGAAATCATAAGGAGAAATCAAGAGGTCAAATTCGAAGCATCCTTGGCCTTTCTCCATGAAGACAGACAGCTCTAGGAGATCAATTACTGTTCTAAAATAGAAACAACTCACTTATATCTCCTTCTGAGGAGGAAAAGAAAATTCTATTCATTATTTATAGACACCAGATCAGAACTTCAAGAAAGCATTGGGTGCAAATGATCACTCATCAATAATTATTCCCTCTTTACTGTTTCATATATGGACAGGATAATTCCTCTGAGGAAATTGAGTGTATTTGATAAGTGTCGAGCACAGGAGTATGCATTGTGATGCAAGGAGTAGATTAGAAGTGCCCTAGAATCTTACTCTGATTTAGCTCAATGATAAACTACTTGGGAGTAGGAATTCTGCTTCTCCAGGGTGGGGTTCATTTAAACATAGCGTCCCACTAGACTCATGGATTTATTCTCCCTAAAAGGAAGATAAATCTAATCTGATTCTAACTTTCTACTGACCCCAAGTTCTACAGGTGTTTGACAGTTGATTTAGCTATTAACTCTTGGCAAATGGTTTGTGCAAAGAAATATGTTTATAGACCAATTTTAGTTGCTCTTGCATGGGGTAGATATAGAATCTTTCCTTAGGAGGAAAACCCACATCATGTGCAGAAGAGTGCCCCAGGCGTAGTAAAAATCCCTGTGGGGATGATGGCAGATTACTCCTCTGTCTCATTAACTCATTTTCACCATTCGTCTACAGTCCTTCATTTTTTTTCCTCCAACATTCTAAATGAATAATAAACACATTGCTAAACACTCCCTTGAAACTACTGTATCGAATGGAAGAGCTGAGCTGAGAATTGGTTTTACAGATTTACTTGAAATTCAGGAAGGTGAAATTTTGTGACAGAATTCAACTATTGCTTAGGATGTATTAAATACTTATTCCTAGACTACCAGACAATTTAGTAATCCATACAAGATTCTTCTCAATCTGACCCAGCCTCTCTCTCCAGTGCAGTTTCCTGTCCTTGACCTATTCTTCAGTCTTTCAAGATTTGTAAAACTTTGTTGAATAAAGCCATACCCTTGACTACTATAACTACTGGTGTATGTTATTTCTTCTTTCTAGTCTTGGAAAACAACCCACTTACATTTTAAGCTCTAGCTCAAAGCTGACTTTGTAAAGCATGTTTCCAAGTATATCTTATCAGCCACTCCACTTTCTGAACTATAAACACACTTGCTTCTTGTCTTTACAGCATTTGGCTTGTTGTGTTATAATTTTTCCTTTTATATTCATTATATTAGATGACATAAAATCTCCTTGAATGAAGTCCTTTATTTAACTGTGAATCTCCCAAGCCTATGCCTAAAATATTTCAATAAAAATGTCAAGTGAATAAGAAATTCTCTTCAAAATGTTGAAAACTCCTAGTGGTATTTGGATGCAGAAGGAACACAATAGAAAATAAATTAAGACTGCTGACTTGGGATCATCTACGTGGAGGAGTAAAAGTTGTGAAATTTTAACTCATGTTTTATTTCAGATATTTTCCAGCTTTTTTCTTCCTCTCAGACAATATATATCAAGGCCTTGGCAATTCTGATAAATATTAATATAAAATATGTAATTATATAAATAAATCTACTGAAAAAATCTAAATAGATTTTGGATTGTCCAGATGTCTGATACCACTTGTTAACATAAAAAACTGAGCTCCTACTCTTTACAACAGCATGGATGGAAGTGGAAAGCATTATGCTAAGTGAAATAAGCCAAATAGGAGGGGATAATGGGGGAAAAGGGGGCAAGGGTTTTCAGGAACAACTATAAAGGACACATGGACAAAACCAAGGAGGGGCAGAATCAGGGGAGGGAGATGGGGATGGCTGGGGTCGGGGGAAGTGGTGAAGGGTAAATGCAGACAACTGTACTTGAACAACAGCAAAATAATTTTAAAATAAGTAAATAAAATAATAAAAAAACAATACTTTGTTTTAAGTTTTATCCAAAATATGCAAACTTTTAAAAATAAATCTAAAATTTAAACATTTTTATCACTCACTTGCTTTATTTTTAACAAACAACTATTTAATTTATTGAGGTGACATTGGTTAATAAAATTATATAGGTTTTAGGTGTACAATTTACCCTTTTCTCCTCTTTCCATTCAACTTTTCCTCTGGTAATGACCATACGGTTGTGTGTGTCCATGAGGTCTTTTTTTTTAACCCTTTCACATTTTTCACCCAACCCCCAAGCCCCTCCCCTCAATGATCAAGTGGAACTTATTCTGAAGATGCAAGGTTGGTATAATACTCACAAATCGATAAATGTGATGCACCACATATACAAAATGAAAGATTAAAAAAGAAAACATGATCACAGCACTTGATAAAATTCAGCAACAGTTTATGAAGAAAACTCTTGGCAACTTGGGAGTAGAGGGAACATTTTTCAACATAATAAAGGTCATATATGACAAACCCACAGCCAATATCATACTCAACCAGCAAAAGCTACAAGCATTTCTTTAAAGATTGGGAACAAGACAGAATGTCTGCTTTTACCACACTTATTCAGTGTAGTACTGGAAGTTCTAGCCACAGCAATCAGACGAGAAAAAGAAATGAAAGGCATCAAAATTAGAAAGGAAAAAGTAAAATTGTCATTACTTGCAGATGACAAGATTCTGTATATAGAGAACCCTAAAGATTCCATCAAAAAACTACTAGAACATAATAAATGAATTTAGTAAAGTAGCAGGATACAAAATAAATATCCAGAAATCAGTTGCATCTTTATACACAAATTGATTAACGTAATACATCACATTAACAAAACAGAGGATAAAAATCATATGATCTTATCAATACATGCATAAAAATATTTGATAAGATAAAACATCCATTTATGATTACAACACCCAATGAAATGGGTATAAAAGGAAAAGACTTCAACATAATAAAGGCCATATAAGAAAAACCATCAGTCAATATCATACTCACTGGTAAAAAATTGAAAATTTTCCTCTAAAATCAGGAACAAGACAAGGGTGCTCTCTCTTACCACTCTTATTCAACATAGTTCTGGAAGTCCTAGACAGAGCAATAAGGCAAGAGAAAGAAATAAAAGGCATCAAAATTGGGAAGGAGGAAGTAAAAGTGTCACTTTTTGCAGATTCTGTATATAGAAAATCCTAAAGACTATTAGAAATGATAAACAAGTACATCAAATTTACAGGATGCAAAGTCAATGGACAAAACTCCACTGCTTGTATATATACTAACAATTAACATTCATAAAAAAGAAGTGGAAATCACTACAGTCCTCCACTCTACCAGCTGAGCTATCGAAGGGGGCACTATTATGGAGTTTCCTCAAAAAACTAAAGATGGAACTGCCTTTTGATCCAATGATCCCATTGCTGTGACTATGCCCTGAGAATCCTTAAACACCAATTTCAAAGAACATATGCATCCTAATGTTCATAGCAGCATTATATTTACAATAGCCAAGTGCTGGAAACAGCCCAAGTTCCCATCAGTAAATGAGTGGATCAAACATCAAATATTTCAAAAATGTGTATGGAACCAAAAATGACCCCAAATAGCCTCAGCAATTTTGAGAAAGAAGAACAAATTAGGAGGGATCACAATACCTGATATCAAACTATATTACAAGGCCACTGTAATCAAAACAGTCTGATGTTGGCATAAGAATAGACATATAGATCAATGGAACAGAATAGAGAGCCCAGAAATAGACCTGAGTCTCTATGGTCAATAAATATTTCACAAAGGGGAAAGAAGAATAAAATTGAATAAAAATAACCTCTTTAATAAATGGTGTTGGAAGATATGAACAGCTACATGCCAAAAAATGAAACTTGATCACCAATTTACACCATGTAACAAAATAACTCAAGGTGGATAAAAGACTTAAATATAAATTGTGACACCACAAAAGTCCTAGAGGCAAAGATAGGCAGGACATTTTCAGATATCCCATGCAGCAATATTTTCACTGATATGTTCCCTAGAGCAAGGGATATAAAGGAAAGAATAAACAAATGGAACTACATCAAATTAAAAACTTCTGCACAGCTAAAGAAAACATCAGTGAAATAAAAAGGGAAACAACCATATGGGAAAACATATTTGCCAATGATACATCAGACAAGGGTATGATCTCCAAAATATATAAAGAACTCACACAATTCCACTACAGGAAGACAAACAATCCAATTAAAAAATGGACAAAGGACCTGAACAGACACTCCTCCAAGGAGGACATACAGAGGGCTCAGAGACATATGAAGATACTCAACATCACTAGACATTAGAGAGATACAAATTAAAACCACAGTGAGATAGCACTTCACACTGGTCAGAATGGCCATCATAAACAAATCAACAAACAACAAGTGCTTGTGAGGTTGTGGAGAAAAGGGAACCCTACTGCACTGTTGGTGGGAATTCAGACTGATGCAGTCACTGTGGAAAACAGTATGGAATTTCCTCAAAACCTAAAAATGGAATTGCCTTTTGATCCAGTGATTCCACTGTTAGGACTATACCCTAAGAATACTGAATCATCAATTCAAAAGAACCTGAGCACAGCATTATTTACAACAGCCAAGTGCTGGAAACAGCCTAAGTGCTTATCAATAGCTGAGTGGATCAAAAAAATTGTGGTACATTTACACAATGGAATACTATGCAGCAGAAAGAAAGAACTCCTACCTTTCATGACAGCATGGATGGAAATTAGCATTATGCTAAGTGAAATAAGCCAGGTGGCAAAAGACAAGTACCTTGTGATCTTGCCTATAAGAGGAACTCAATAAACAAAATAAACAAATGAGCAAAATAGAACTAGAGGCATGGAAACAAGGAACAGACTGACAGCAACCAGAGGGGAGAGGGGGATGGGAGCCGGATAATGGAGGAAAGAAGGGGACGGGTCATCAAGGAACATGTATAAAGGACCCATGGTAATGGACAACACAGTGGGGATTGACTGTTGGCAGGGAGGGTGAATGGGTCAGGGGAGAGCAACAGGGGAAAAACTGGGACAACTGTAATTGAACAATAAAAATTAATAAATGAAAATAAAACTATGTCATTATTAAAAAAGAAATGGTAAAAACAATTCTTTTTGCAATTGCAACCAAAGAATAAAATACCTAAGAATAAATTTCACAAAGGATGTGAAGGACCTATATACTGAAAATGACAAAGAACTATTAAAAGAAATTGAAAAAGATACAATGAAATGGAAAGATATTCCCAGTTCATGGACTGGAAGAATCAGCATAGTTTAAATGGCCATATCACCCCAAGCAATATACAGAGTTAATATAATCCTTATCAAAACCCCAATGTCATTTTTTTAGGGCAACCTTTTAGGGGGCTGAGGCTTTATTGATACTGAGCTGTGTTGACACTAGTGGGGAATCTTGGGGGAGAGACCATCCCATGTCCCCTGGGTGAGCAGGTTAGGGCAAAAGTCAGTAAATCAGGTCTCTTTGGCCTTCAAGAGACAACTGGAGATCCAGAAAACAAATGAAGAAAGTAACACAATTCAAATAGTGACAAAATTTTTGGGAATTTATTGGTGGCCTCTGGAGAAATTTCTTCCTTGATTTGTCAGATACTGAAAGCAGAGGCTGGCTTGGCTGGTACACAACTATAACTCTAGATACCATTTAATGAACACTTACTGGGTTCTAGGCAACTTTCTAAGAGCTTCCCATATGTTTTGTTTCTCTTTTTTTAATTTTTATTTTAAAGTATATGTTATTGATAGTGTTATTACAGTTGTCCCATTTTTTTTCTCCTCTTTATCCTCCACCCTGCACCTCCCATCTCTCCAGCATTCCCCACCCCATACACACCTTAGTTTATGTCCATGGGTTGTACATATAAATTCTTTGGCGTCTCTATTCCTATGCTATTCTTAACCTCCCCCTATCTATTTTGTACCTACCAATTATGCTTCTTATTCCCTGTACCTTTTCCCTCATTCTGCCCCACCCCCTCCATGCTTATAACCCTCCTTGTGATCTCCATATCTGTAATTCTGTTCCTGTTCTAGTTGTTTGCTTAGTTCATTTTTGTTTTTGTTTTTTAAGTTTAGTTGTTGAGAATTTGTTGTCATTTTACTGTTCATAGTTTTGATCTTCTTCTTTTTCTTAAATAAGTCCCTTTAACATTTCATATAAGAAGGCCTTGGTGGTGATGAAACCCTTTAACTTTACCTTATCTGGGAAGCACTTTATCTGCCATCCATTCTAAATGATACCTTTGCTGGATAGAGTAATCTTGGATGTAGGTCCTTGCCTTTCATGACTTCAAATACTTCTTTCCAGCCCCTTCTTGCCTGTAAGGTTTCTTTTGAGAAATCAGCTGATAGTCTTGTGGAAACTCCTTTGTAGGTAACTGTTTCCTTTTCTCTTGCTGTTTTTAAGATTCTCTCCTTATCTTTAATCTTGGGTCATTTAATTATGATGTGTCTTGGTGTGTTCCTCCTCGGGTCCAACTTCTTTGGGGCTCTCTGAGCTTGCTGGACTTCCATGTTTATTTACTCTGTCAAATTGGGGAAGTTCTCCATTGTAATTTTTTCAAATAAGTTTTCAATATCTTGCTCTTCCTTTTCTCCTTCTGGCACTACTGTCATTCGGAATTTGGAATGTTTAAAGTTGTCCCAAAGGTTCCTAAGCCTCTTCTCATTTTTTTTTGGATTCTTATTTCCTCATTCTGTTCCAGTTGAATGTCTATTTCTTCCTCCTGTTACAGACTGTTGATTTCAGTCCCAGTTTCCTTCCCTTCACTGTTGGTTCCCTGTATATTTTTCTTTATTTCATTTTGTATAGTCTTCATTTCTTTTATTTTGCATCTGTACTCAACCATTTCTGTGAGCATTCTGATTACCAGTGTTTTGAACTCTGCATCTGATAGGCTGGCTATCTCCTTACTGCTTAGTTGTTTTTCTGGAGTTTTGATCTGTTCTTTCATTTGGGCCATTATCTTTGTCTCAGTGCACCTGTTACATTGTAAGGAGAGGAGTCTTGAGTATTTGCCAGGGTGGGGTAATCTATTTCACTGTGTTGTGGTGCTATGGGGGAGGGGTCAGAGAGGGAACATTGCTGCTTGTTCGGCTCTTACCCCACTTTCAGTCACTTCCCTTGATACCCACATGTGAACTGGACCCTTCTGGTGTGGATTCTGGGTGGGTGGGTTTGTTCACATTCTAGGATCCCATCGGCCCCTCCAATGGACTCTCCTGTAAGACTGCGAGTTTCTCCCACTGCCACAGCCCCCTGAGTTTTTTATAGCCAGAGGTTTTGAGGTTTTGTTTCCCTGTGCTGGAACCCTGGGTTATGTGGTCCATCTTGCTCCCCAGTTGTTTTGCCTGTTTATCCACACATGAATGTGGGACTACCTGGTCTGCCAGCTGCCACTTCATCCACACAGTCTGTCCACTGCCCTCTACCACATGTCCTGCCCACTCCAGTTGTCTATCTCCACCCCTCTTACCAGTCCAGTTGAATGTTTCTTCTTTAATTTCTTGGTGGTCAGACTTATATGCAGTTGAGTTTTCTGGCAGTTCTGGTTGTTTTCTTTCTTTTTGTTTGTTTGTTTGTTTGTTTTTAAATTGGTTATTGCCCTTCTTTTGGTTGTGCAAGGAAGTAAAACATATCTACCTACAACTCCATCTTGGCTGAAAGTCCCCAATGTCATTTTTTAAAAGAAATAGAACAAAAAAATCACCAGATATGTATGGAACCACAAAAGACCCTGAAGAGCCAAAACAACACTGAGAGAAATGAGTGAAGCTGAATGTATCATACTACCTGACTTCAAATTATACTATGGAGCAACAACAATCAAAACAACATGATATTAGCAGAAAACCAGACATACAGACCAATGGAACAGATTTCAGAGCCCAGATATAAAACTGCATGTATATGGGGAAATAATTTCTCCAAAGGAGCCAAAACACACAATGAAAAAAACAAACTGTCTTCAATAAATGGTGCTGGGAAAATTGGGAAGATACATGCTAAAAAAAAAAATGAAACAAATACAGTTTGTACCCATATACAAAAATTAATTTAAATGGATCAAAGACCTAAATGTAAGATCTGAAACGATAAACTGCATAGAAGTAAACATAGAAATCTAAACTTACCAACCTTGGTTGTAGAGAACATGTTATAAATTGACCTCAAAAACAAGGGGAGTAAAGGCAAAAATAAATGAATGAGACTATATCAAACTAAAAAAAAAAAGCTTCTGTACAGCAAAATAAATTTGACAACAAAACAAAAGGCAACCATCTGAATGGGAGATGATATTTGCAAACAACAGCTGCAATAAGGGTTTAATATCCAAAACAAATAAAGAACTCATAGAACTCAGTAACAACAAACAATCCAGTTAAAAAATGGACAGAGAACCTGAACAGACCCTTCTCCCAAAAAGGCATACAAATGAACAACAGATACATGAAAAGATGCTCAACTTCCCTAGCTACTATGGAAATACAAATAATTATCGCCTCACACCTGTTGGAATGATTATTATCAATAAGACAATGACAAGGGTTGGAGAGGTTGTGGAGAAAAAGGAACCCTCATCACTGTTGGTGGGAGTGTAAACTGGTGCAGCCACTATGGAAAACGGTATGGAGGTTCCCCCAAAAATTAAGAATAGAGTTACCATATGACCTAGCAATCCTTCTCCTTGGTATCTACCTGAAAAACTTGAAAACATATACTTGCAAAGATATATCACCCCTATGTTTATTGCAGCATTATTGATGGGGGCCAGGACATGGAGACAACCAAAGTGTCTTTTGATAGAGAACTGGGTAAAGAAGATGTGGTGCATATATACAATGGTATACCACTCAGCCACAAAAAAAAAAAAAAAAGAATACAGGAATTGAGCCATTTGTGACAACATGGTTAAACCTTGAGAATGTTATGCCAAATTAAATAAGTCAAGCAGGGAAAGCTATGAACCATATGATTTCACTGACATGTGGGATATAAAACTGAAACTCAGAGAAATAACACACAACAGTATGGTGGTTACCAGAAGGAAGGGGGTGGAAAGTTTGTTGGGAGTATAGGGGGCCAAATACATGGTGATGGAAGATCATTTGACTTTGGGTGGGGTGGGGTACACAATGCAATGTATTGATCCTGTAAAATAGAAATGTACACTTGAAACCTATATGATTCTATTAACCCTTGCCACCCCCATAAGTTTAATTTAAAAAATAAACAAATAGTAAAATTGCAACAATAATACATTTAAGGACTCTATCATTTGCTGGAATGGAAACTTTAGGGTTGTTAATTAGGTTGTGAAAACAAATCAATATTTTATATATACTCTATTTTATGTGAATTAAAGTTCTAAGTCTTTGGGGTAAGATAGAGGATAAATGTTCAAAATCTTGGTGTCCTAGTTATTTATCTTGTCTCTGATAACCCATTTCTCTCAAGTCAGAGTTTAGGAGTTAATAATTTTGTTAAAAAGCTTACTGGATTGAGTATTTCTATATAACATATAAAATATCCTAAGTTTTTAAAAAAAGTTAACATCAGATACAAAAGTCTTCGATATAGTACAATTCCAAAAGACAAGAAAGTAAGTAAATGAGAGAGTTATATCTCCCCCAGCAACAGTAACTCAGCCCCTGTGCACAGATGGAACATTTTGGCAGTGCATATGTAGTATACCATGGATGTCTTTTTATATATGCTGTATGAAGCCTGCCAGAGATATTTTCACTCTGGGAACCATGAACTGAAATTTTCTGACCCATGTGTATTGATAATCAAAGTCTTAAAATCATAGTAATATAGTTTTTGGCAAATGCTTCCTTTTTCTTGCTCTATTTTCAAAGTATATGAAGAAAATAGTGGTGTGGATTCTCAGAGAAATAAACATATGGGCTAGTTTTGAACAAGTGCAGATTTATAAACTTACATTTTATACCTGCCTGACATAAGACATACAGGTTCAGTCAGGGGCCCAGTAACTTGTTGTTTTAATAAAATGATAATAAAACTACATTCTTTATGACAATAGTACCTTGTTCTCTAATATTTTGAGTTCAAATTGCAAAGGAATTATAATCCTTACTCTCTAGCTAGAAGTGGTAAAATACAGAAATATCCATGTCCAAATTTATCTACTCTTTCCTTAAATTTACATGGATATGAAATACAGTATTTATCAGACTCAAAGTGGACAAGAAAAACACGTTTATTGAGAATTCTATTTCTTGAAAATCCAGATTGATTTTCTAGGGTATAATACACCCCAAATATATTATCTGGATAGCTTTGGGATATTTTGTTGTCCTGAAGCAAAAACTATTATCTTCTTGGCTAGCCAGGGCTATAGCCCTACATGCGACTTAAAGTGACATGATACTTAGCATAGTACAAGAATGGTGCTGTCTTATCTGGCCACAAATTTAAGACTAGAAGTATCGCTGCAGTGGTATTTTGGCAAATGCTTAACAACCAGCTCTCTGGGGGAATTTTTTAAATTCCTCATTTGTAGCATTTGTCAATTTTCATGGCCTAAATATTCCTACCACTGGTGATTTCAAGCTACCAAACTGAGGTGAAACAACTTGCAAAATTCCTAAAAAGTTAGCAATTAGCTCTTGTGATTGAGTACACGCTGGCTCTAGCACATTACTGTATTGCCATCACTTAAGACTGCATGCAACGGTCTATTTTTAATAACATAGTTGTAAATTAACCGGGTCCCATAAAGAACATCTTCTGAGGACAAGACATTTCATTTGGTCCAGTATTAATATTAACCAATATTAATGAATCATTGGTTTCTTCATTTCACATTAATGATTATTTAAAGCTCTAGGAAAATGTCAATTGTAAGTCTATTGAGTTTTCAAGGTGTTTTTGTATTTGGGAATGACTTTTATCCACATCTTACCTGAGAAAACCTCTTAATAAAAATAAATAAATAATGAATTCCTTTGTAATCACTACAAATTATGGACTCTGTAAGAGTGTAGACATTTTGAGAGCAGGATCCAGAACAGATTCATCTTTGTAATCTAGTGGGTATTTAACGTGTTTTTTAAAGTAGTTCATTCAATCAATTCATTCAATTTTGAATAAATGAGTAACTAAAGGAATGACTAAAAATCGATTTTTGTTCTTTAGCATTCTAATGACCAACGTTATGGTAAGGAATAAGAGTATATTATTTATATAATAAATCCAAAATAACTGAATTTTTGTTTCGTTATTCTGACATCAAAAAACAAAGTATCTCTGATCTTCTATTTGTTTTAAAAATGAAGAATAATTTGAAGTCTGTAGACACTGCAGTGGAAAAGACATGTGCAAATAGAATTTGGACAGGCTAAGTTCTTATTGATTTAATAATTACTGCTTTGTTGCAATAGGTGGAATTGAAGGTCTCCACACTAATGCTGTTTGATGAAGAACAATGGGAAAGTAGACATAACATTGCTATATAGTAGTATATCTTTCAGCCTTTCATGTAAAAGTTATTCTATTAAAAATTCAGTGAGCTATGCACATAATTAGACATCCCTGCTGTCACAATGAATCACCTTTATGAACACACTGATGCACCCTGACATGGAGAGCTCAAGCTGGCTGGCTTGCCTCTAAACAAGAATCTGCTGACTAATTCACATAAACTGCTCTTGCATTTCTAATAGGTCAGAGGCTCTTTTTTAAAAAGCAGCTGCTGAAAATAAAACATGCCCTTATTTCAGATATTGCTTTTCAGTGGAGGAATTCTGAAAATGTTGGAAGGAATTTTATTTTCACAGTGGCTATCATTTACTTCCATGGGGTGAGGCACAGAGATGGGGTGGGTAGAAATGCTTAAGATCCTTGAACAAACAGCATATTCCTCTAGGAAGACAAACAATCTAATTAAAAAATAGGCAAAGGACCTGAATAGACACTTTTCCAAGGAGGATATACAGAGAGCCCAGAGACACATGAAAAAATACTCAACATCACTAGCCATCAGACAGATGCCTTAAAACCACAATGAGATATTACCTCATACTGGCCATCATTAATATACCAACAAACAACAAGTGCCGGAGAGGATGTGGAGAAAAGGGAACACTACTGCGCTGTTGGTGGGGATGCAGACTGGTGCAGCCACTGTGGAAAACAGTATGGAATTTCCTCAGAAAACTAAAAATGGAACTGCCTTTTAACCCAGTGATTCCACTGCTGGGAATATACCCAAAGAATCCCAACACACTCATTCAAAAGAATTAATTCAATCCCATGTTCACTGCAGTGCTATTTACAATAGCCAAGAGTTGGAAACAGCCTAAGTGCCCATAAGTAGCTGAGTGGATAAAAAAACTATTGTACATTTACACAATGGAATACTACACAGCAGAAAAAAGGAGTTCCTACCTTTTGTGACAGTATGGATAGAATTGGAGACTATTATGCTAAGTGAATTAAGCCAGTCGGTGAAGGACAAATACCGCATGATCTCACTTATAAGAGGAAATCTAATGAACGCAATATACTAATGAGCTAAATATAAAACCAGGCACATGGAATTATGGAATAATTGACAGCTGTAAGAAGGGAGGGCAGAGCCCGGCTGGTGTAGCTCAGTGGATTGAGCACGAGCTGGGAACCAGAGGGTCCCGTTCCGATTCCCAGTCGGGGCACATGCCTGGGTTGCGGGCCAAGTCCCCAATGAGGACCATGTGAGAGGCAACCGTACATTGCTCTTTCTCTCTCCCTTCTCCTCTCTCTGAAAATAAATAAATAAATCTTAAAAAAAAAAAAAAAGAAGGGAGGGCATAAGTGGGGAATGATTGAAAGAAGGTGAAGGGATTAGTCAAAGAACATATATAATGGCCCCATGGGCATAGACAATAACGTGGGACTGAGTATGAGAGAGGGAGGCGGGCTGGGTAGAGGGAAAGGAAGGGGAGAAAAGTGGGACAACAATAATAGCATAAACAATAAAATATTTAAAAAACAAACAAGAACCTGTATATTCCTGCTCAGGAAGTAATTGTCCTTCCCAAAATGTAGATGATGTCTGTGGTAGCCATCCTCCAAGATGACCTCCAGAGATCCCCATCTCATGGTATTCACACACTTGTATATTCCCATCCCACATTATACCAGAACTGATCTGTATGCTCACCAGAATATTGCAGAAGATGGTAAACTTCTTCTAAGATTAAGTTACAAAAAACACTGCCTTCTGTCTTGGTTTCGTATCCTTTTTCTGGAGGACGCCAGTCGCCCTGTCATAGAGCGACCAGGCTGCCTAAGGAGAGGTCCATAGTCAAGAACTAACATGACTCTAGCCAACAGCCAATGAGGAGCTAAGGCCCATCAGCAATGTGAGTGAGCCGAGAAGACTCCCTCTGGTCCCAGCTGAGCATTCACCTGAGTGTAGTCCTGACCAAAGCTTCATTGCAATTTCACGAGAGGCCCTGAGCCAAAACCACTTCTGTTAAGCTGTTCCCAGATTCCTGACCCCGAAAAACTGTGTGAGATAATAAAGGGCTTTTTTTTTAAGCTGATAAATTTTGAGGTAATTTGTTACATGACATCAGATAACTAATACAAATATCCCTGTTGAGAGAGTCTGGTGGCAAACAGTTTATTGATTTATCTGGAAAATCCCGACATATGAAAAATTAGTCTAATTGTATTCTATATAAAAATGAAAATACTTTCTTCTAACAAGTAAAATTTTGAGTCTTTTAGTGTGGTCTGATCTTTAGCATAGTTTAGAAATGTTATCATGGACTATTTTATAAGCCATTTTTCTTAATCATGCTGCAATGTTTTATAAAATATGTATATTATATACCATCTTTTGAAATATTAACTTTCACGTATGTTATCTGGATTAATTATTAGATATTTTCAAAATGTTAATTATCAATCTCCCAAATATTCAATTTCATATGTTCTCAGTGATGGTATAAATTGTCATGGCTTGGATGTTTAAAACTAATTGAATTGCTGGTGGGACGGGGAAAAGTTGAGTATGAAACCATTCCATCCTAGAGAGACCTTAAAGTCATCTCTTTAGTGTTAAATAAGTGGTTGAAAACTATCGCCTGTGTTTAAAAACATCTTTTTCCTTTATCCTGTTAAAATATTTATGTAAAATTTCATATGATATTGATCATGTCATTAATTAAAATGAGATTTATGGTGATGACCGTGAAGAATTCTTCTGTATTTAGTATATCTTTTTCAGGTCAGTAGCAGGAGGAGAGACACACTAATCTGTGTATAAGTATTTTTCACTGTAACTCGGAACTGTAGAAATTTACATGGCTGATTTTATAGATAAAGTTCAACTTTACTTTTACTCTTTGGATCAATTTTGTCCTGACTGATTCTACTGAAAAAAAGGGAAAGAAGAGGTTATTGAGAATTGAAAAAAAAAAAAGAGAGAGACTTACAAATAAAGGATGAAAGAATCGGTATAATAAGGTTACAGTAACCTTTATTATACTATAAATAATTGTATTTAACAACTAAGATTATCATCTATGAACATTGGCCAGCACAATGTAGTTTTTTTAAATATTGATAAAATAAAGTCTTATCTTGACATACTTGGTTGTATGGGTATTAATTCTGATTTCATGATATTGATTCACAAACATAATACAATTCCTAAATCAGTTTGAGTTAAAGGATTAAAATCCCTAATAGTTTAAAACAACAACAATTTACTGATAACTCTGTGTCAGGCCCTGTTGCAGGCACTAGTGACAGTGAAAATGAACTAACAAGAAGAAAAATGCCCCTGTCCTGATTAATGCATTCTAGTGTGATAAGATAGTCAACAAATAGATAAGCATATAAATTATTGGGTGTATCAGGTGGTATTAGTGGTTTAAACAGTGTCTCCCAAAAATTCACATTCATTCAGAACCTTGGGATATGATCCTATGTGAAAATAGGGTCTTTGCAGATGAAACTAAATAAAGATGAAGTCTTACTGAATTAGTGTTGGCCCCAAATCCAGTGATGTCTCTCTTGGATAATGATGTGAAGAGAAGAGAGATTGAAGCGTTTACAGGTCACAGGACATCAGGGATCACAAAGAACCACCAGAAACTAAGAAAAATGAAAGAAGGATTTTACCCTAGAGTCTTCAGAGAGAGTATGGCCCTGCTGACAATTTGTTTTCATAATTCTAGCCTCTAGAACTGTGAGAGATTTTTTTTTTCTTTAAGCCACCAGTTTGTAGTACTTCATTAAGGCAGCCCTAGGAAACAAATATAGGTGATCACGGACACTGCAGAGTAAAACAAAGCAGGGAATGCGGTTAGAGAGTACCAGGGTAAGGGAGTGCTGCTATTTTACACAGCGCAGCAAAACGGGCTCGCCGATGAGGAAACAATGGGTGAAATTATTATATTTGTCTATATAAAACTGGGCATTAGGCATCCATGGGTGTATGAAGGCCATTTTATTTTCCACTAGTGATAAGGGCCATTTGAGGAGATAGTAGCACAGGCAGATTTCTTATGTACTGTCTTGACTTCCTAGTCATTTCAATTATATACAATGCAAGGGAAAATGTAAATAAGTTATAAAATATGGAATACTTAAAAATAATTACTGAAGACATATATTTTTATATCAAAAGAGATTTAACCTAATAACCTGGGATTATATGCTAGTTTAACAAATTTCATCCTGTATACAGGACAATAAAACAAACAAGCAAAAAAAAAAAAACCTAGAGAAAAGAAGCAGAGCCTGTGCAAAGCTGATCTAGTGAGAAGAAATCTTGGATAATAAGGGTAAAGGCAATGATAAAGTAGCTACTGCCTATTTAGTGCAGACACGAATAACTCTGCATCCAGGTAGAGCCTGAGAACAACACTTGATTAAAATAACATACATGAGCCCGGCTGGTGTAGCTCAGTGGATTGAGTGCGGGCTGGGAACCAGAGGGTCCGGTTCAATTCCCAGCCGGGGCACATGCCTGGGTTGCGTGCCAGGTCCTCGGTGAGGGCCATGTGAGAGGCAACCATACATTGCTCTTTCTCCCTCCCTTCTCCTCTCCCTGAAAATAAATAAATAAAGTCTTTAAAAAAAAAACATACATGATTTTTAATTGATTCACCCATTATTTTCTTATTTTTTTCATTCATTCAAAAACTCTCTGGAAAATGTCTAATACATACTGCCTTACAATACACAAGTTTATGGTCATGGGCTTACTAGATAGAGACTTGTACAAGAGAGATTGGGATACTATCATATGTGCTTTACTGTTTGGTAAATTTGTCGTGTCATGAGAAGAGAAAATAGAGTGATCAGCCTAGCCTGTATTGCTCAAGGAATGTATTGCAAAGCATTGGTTTTGACCTGAACATCTCAGGATATTCAAGTTAGCCTACAGAAGTATGTATACACACACACGCACACACACACGCATGCAAACCCTCTCTAGGTGATTTGAATGTGAAGCTGGCATTGTGACTCACTGGCTAGAATACAGCATAAACTGGAGACCTTGTGGAAGTTAATGTGGAAAGCTATGTTGAGGGTAAATGGTAAATAACGTAGTGTTGTGTGATAAAATTTCTGAATGTGATGTTAGCAATCTTATGCCTAGATTATTAAATAAGTTAGTGGTATTGATCATTCTAATTCAACTGTAAAATAATTTTTTAATAAAATTAGTAAGAATCAGTTCTCAAACATTTTAACTTGTGTTAAATTTCTTATTACTTCATGGCGGTATCTTCTCCAATTGGGGTCTGTTGGCATATACAAGATGGGGCAAAAGCAGATATGCATTTATGAGTATGTAAAACAGTTTATTCTTGTGTTATTATTCATGAATTATTTCCATAAAATCCTTTTCCATACAAGCAACAGTAAACTGACTTCCGCCACCCTGTATTCAGTTTCTTAATTCATTTTCCAAAATCTGGAAAACCCTGAAGATTTGTTTGTTGCTTTAGTGCTTTCATTCTAGTTATAATTACAGAAAAAATACATTTTTAACATCTGCATGGCTATGCTGGAAATAAACATTACATGATTATCTATACTTTAAATCATATTGAACTATATATAATTATTTCGGTTATCATAGGCTAATATAAAAGGAAAAGAGACAGATGTACTAAAACTAACTGAAGGGCAAATGATGGCAAAGCACAGCACAACATCGAAATATGCACGGGTTTTGTGTGGTTCAGAAGAGATGACGGGGGAAACTGAGGCGTCACATTGTCAAACATGGATTAGGCACATAGAACTCAAATGAATCTGTGCTACTAGAAGTCACCTGCATAATCACACTGTGAGCTGTGATCATCACAAGTAAGTGACATCTCAGTCATGGTAACTTGAACTCCATTTTAATTTTGTATTTTTCTTTGCATATATTCTTATTTGCTTTGTTTTTATAATATTTAAAAACTATGGCACACAGCATGCCTAATTTTATATAATATTGTAGTTTGAAAGCAAATATATCAACAACCGCTGTTCGGCAAAGAAATTTATTTAAATATATATAACAGGTTTTTAAATTTTTAAATAGCTGGTATCTATAACAGGCTTTTAAACTAATGAACACAATAAACTAATGACCAAAATAGTAACAGAAGCTTAGATACATAAAACAGAGTGACAGCTGCCAGAAAGGGGGCCGGGTTGCGGGGGGACTGGGTGAAGGCTGGTGAAGGGATTAACCAGAGAACATTTATGCACAATGGAGGGACACGGACGATGAGGGGGTTGGCTTGGGATGGGCAGACGGGCTGGCTGGAAGTGGGGAAAGGGAGAAAAAATGAGAACGTCTGTAACAACATAAACAATAAAAATAAAACAAAAATAAATAAAATAAAATGACAGGTTTTATATTAAAAAACATTTGTTTACAGGTAGGCAAGTAGAAAGGAAATAATAATAAGACGATACTAAAGATTCTGAGTAGCAATCAAGTTCCATAATTTGATAGTTTTGTAAATTTTATAAAGCGCTTAATTTCTGTGAGTATTTGGTCTGCAATATGAAATTAAGAATACATTTCCTGCAGGGTTATACACCCAGAATTTTGTGAATATTAAGTGGGATCACTTACATTAAAGAGGCCAGAAATTAGTAGATGTTCAATAGATGTTGTTGGCTTCCTGAGAATGAAAAAATGATTATTGTTGGGGCAAACCTTATAATTACTATGAAACTAACTGCAGTCCCTCTCTCCCCCTCACCTTTCGTCACTCCCCCAGTGTGTTTAACATGGTGGCAAATGGCATGCTGGGAAAGCTCCCACGGCCTTGAAGCACTTACCTTCTATAACCTGCAGCCTGGGAATCTCTGGACGCTACCAGAAGGCTGAAATAAGAAGGGCAGAGTTGATGGGGGAGTACTCACACAAGAGGGCCCTGTGCTGGGGCAGACACCTGCGCATGGCTTTGGTCTTAATAACTTTCCATTACACACACTTCCTTTGGCACCAATGAAACAAGGTTTGATTTATTTTTGATGGATCTTCTCTACATCAGAACTCTATTGCTTTCACAGCTGTTGCTGCAGCAACACCTGAAGTGATTTTTATCACTGCCATAAAAACATTAAATGATTTCAGGTGCCAGAGACCTTTTTCGGGTTCTGCTGTTTGATAAGTGAAGTCAGTTGTTAAAATATGTTTTTCTGCTGCTTTAAGTTTTGACATGCCCCTAGAAAATCTATATTCTGTGCCCAACAGGATGTCTGATGCTTTGTAAATGTAGTGAAACACTGACAGATGAAGATTTGTGAGGTATTTGTGATATTCTACATAGAATAAAAAAGACATTTAAGCAAAATTATGTGACATGTGGTTATTGTTGTTTGCTGTTGTTATTTGTTTGGCTGTTGCCTGATTTGCTTGGCTTTCATGTGGTTTTGGCAGGCAGAGTCTGCTGGTAAGGAGTTGTGGAAGGATCACATGTGATCACTTTTCTTGCTCCCAATTTAGAGAATGAAAGGCTGGTGAAAAAGGGGGAGGGATTAAAATGTACAAATTGTCAGTTATAAAAGCACTCACAAGGGATGTAAAGTACAGCATAGGCAACATCGTCAATAATACTGTAATAACTATGTATGGTTTCAGATAACATAATAAACCATAATAACTATGGTTTCACATGGGTACTAGACTTATCAGAGCAATCAATTAATAAGATGTGTAATTGTCTAACTGGTATGTTGTACACCTGAAACTGTTAATAATATAATATTGTATGTCAATTGTAATTGAAAAAAGAGAACACATTTTAAAGAGGTTAGTTATTAAAGAATATCCCTCACTCATTAGACAAATATAACTTAACCAACTAGGTGGAGGAGTTTCCATTTGACTCTGATTTTAATGTCCTCGGGCTCTGACTGTCTGATGTCCTACTCAGGTGGAATGTAGTGTCTCTCTAATCAGGTCAACTTCTAGAGAGTGATAACGTGAATGGGTGCCAAAGGTGTAGAGTTGGAGAAAGCCCTTTATGCCACACAAGACTTGCTAGAGTCAGCTGTGCCCACATTGCAAGCGCAGATGTAAGATGCTGATAGTATTTAAACGGTCTATCCAGAATGGAATTAAATAATCAACTTTGTGCTAACAGCAACTTTCTCAGAAGATAGAATATCTGTTTCCATTTCAACACATAACTGCTACTCTGCAGTCTCCAGGTTTCCACAAATAATTATAATTATTTCTTGGTATTTCAATAATTTTAAGAGGGAACATAAGATGAGTAACTAAAAAATTTTGTTATAGTACATGCATCTGCCTACATCTGCCTGTTTTCTACTCTCAAATTCTCAACTCCAAAAGTTGACTAATATAAACAAAGAATCTTAGTGGCTGAGATATTTTGGTTTATCTATTTTAGAGTGATTCCTTGGGCATTTGTGTGGAAGTGTTGTTAGTATCTGGTGTGGGTGTGTATGCACGTGTGTGTGAGATGAAACACCAGCGCATTTGATCAGTCATATATTGGAACATGTAAGAGGATAAGGGGGGGGGGTAGAATATTTGAAATAGGGATTGTCTTAGGAAATATAAACTATAACTAGATATTTACTGCCATAACATAGCAGGGCATATTTTAATGTGCTCATATGTAGTTTCTAAGAGTTTTGAAATTGACTATGGAAAATTATTTTCCATTTCTATATGTAATAAAGCCACAGTTCTTTACATCTTCCATTTTACTGTATTCCTTTTTCCCTGACCAGAGCACTGCATGAAAGAAAGAAAAATAGACCTAACTTCTATCATTTAAGTGATTTCTTTTTCAAGGAACTGTTAACCGAATGGGAAAAGGAAGCCAGAAAATGTTAGGTAAAGCACAGCTTAGAAAATATAGCCAATAATATTGTAATAAGTGTGTATCATAGCAACTGAGTGCTGGAAATATAAGGGGGAAACTCTGTAAAGTGTATCATTATCCAATGACTAAGCTGTACACCTGAAACTAATACAAAATGATATTAAATGTAAACTCTAATTGAAGAAAAAAAATTTAAATGTAAAAAAAAACCAAACTCCATAAAACCAACAGGTCAAATAATAGAGAGATTGCTTCATTTCCCACATACAAAAAGCTTTGTTGACTTTTTAAAAAACTTCTAATAGATTTGGGGGTGGGACGGGAGGGGAAGGGAGTGGGGAGGGGAGAGGCTGCAAATAACTGTAATTAAACAAAAAAATTAATAAAAATAAATAAATAAAAAAATAAAAAACTTCTAATAGTATTAAAATACTTATAAAAGAGTTATAAAGAAATACATGTTTTCTACATTAATAGACACAAACCTATAACATTCTAAGAGAGACCTTATTAAATTTCCAATGACTATCTGAGGAAGAATGGTTCGGTTCTACAGAGGAAGGGTTTAAGAGGTGTCCGTTAAATCATTCCTGCCTAATAGAAACTTCAGCTAATATACTCTATGCTTTCACTGACCATCGAAATGGAATACATCCTATATTGTATCAGAGCTCCTTAATAAAGTAGCCATAGAAGTTCTGTCTCAGAATCTTCCCTACTACTACTTACAGAATACACTGATCCTGGTCGTAAATTACAGAAATGAATAAAAAATAGTGACTTACATGTATGTGAATAGGACCTGGCAATGCATGTGGACTATATGAGCTTGTAAAAAATCTATGAATCAGGTATACTATAGGAATTATAATTTTTATTCTTCTTTTTTGACATTATAGGTGTTTGCAAGGCATAGCATATGCAAAAAATGAAAAATGAGATTTTAAATTCTTAAAAACAGTAAAAAGCAAGCTAAATATTACAGCATAGTTAATCATTAATATGTAAAATGATTTGTGATAGTCTCAAAGATTGCAAAGTGAAGGAGCAGAAAGAAAAATGATGCTAAAGTGAGTTACTTAAATTGTAAAATAAGAAAAAAAAGAGGTAAATGAAATGGAGAGAAGCAATCTATCAGATGCAGAATTCAAAATACTGAATATAAGGATGCTCAAGGAACTTAGTGAGGACCTCGACAACATAAAAAAGATCCATTTATAAATGAAGGATACACTAATTGAAATAAACAACAATTTACAGGGAAACAACAGTGGATGAAGCCAAAAGTCAAATAATTGATTTGGAACATAAGGAAGCAAAAAACAACCATCAGAACAAGAAGAAGAAAAAAAAATCCAAAAAATGAGGATAGTATAAGCAGTCTCTGGGACAACTTGTGAGGTCAAACATTCGCATCATAGGGGTGGCAGAATAAGAGAGAAAGAATAAGAAACTGCAAATCTATTTGAAAAAATAGTGTAAGAAAACTTCCTTAATTTGGTGAAGGAAATAGACATGCAAGTCCAGGAAGCACAGAGAGTCCCAAACAAGATGGATGCAAAGAGGCACGGTCCAAGATACATCATAATTAAAATGCTAAAGGTTAAAGATAAAGAAAACATCTTAAAAGCGGCAAGAGAATAGAAATGTGTTACCTACAAGAGATTTCCCATAAGACTGTCAGCTGATTTCTCAAAAGAAACGTTTTAGGCTAGAAGGGATTGGCAAGAAATATTTAAAGTCATGAAAGGCAGGGAGCTACAGCCAAGATTGCTCTACCCAGCAAAGCTATCATTTAGAATGGAAGGGCAGATACAGAGCTTCTCAGACAACGAAAAACTGAAGGAGTTCATCATCACCAAACCATTATTATATGAAATGTTAAAGGGACTTATTTAAGAAAAAGAAGATCAAAACTGTGAACCATTAAATGGCAAAAAATATAAATCTATGAATAATTGAATCTAAATACAAACTAAGCAAACAAGAACAAAGACAGAATCATGGATATAGAGAGCCTTTTGTTGGTTGCCAGATGGGAGGGGGTGTAGGAGATGGGTGAGGAGGTTAGGGGATTAAGTACAAATTGATAGTCACAGAATGAGGACGTAAAGTATAGTACAGGAAATAGAGTAGCCAAAGAACTTATATGAATGGCCCATGGACATGAGCAATGGTGGGGGAATCACAGGAGAGAGCGGGGGATACTGGGTGGAGGAGGGCAAAGAGGGAAAAATGGGACAACTGTAATAGCATAATCAATAAAATATAATTTAAAAATGTTAAACAATGAATTAAAAAACAACAATTAGATAATCACCTAGCACATGTTAGAATGGCTATCATCAAAAAATTAAAATATAACTAGGGTTAACAAGGATGTGAAGAAAAGGGAACCCTAGTACACTGTTGCTGGGAATGAAATTGGTACTACCATTATGGAAAACAGTATAAAAGTTCATCAAAAAATTCAAATTAGAATCACCATATGATCCAGCTATCTCACTTGTAGGAATATATTTTTTAAAAAAAATCACTATCTCAAAAAGATAGCTGCTTCCCACGTTCATTGCAGCATTGCTCATGGTAGCCAAAATATGGAAACAAGATTAAGTGTCCATCGACAGATGAATGGATAAAGAAGATGTGATATACATTGTATGTGTGTGTGTATACACACACACAGCGGAATATTGGTCAGCCATGATAAAGAAGGAAATGCTACCATTTGCAACAACACAGAGGAACCTGGAGCACATTAGGCTAAGTGACATACACCAGACAGAAAGACGCATAAAACAATTGCTGGAGAAACAGGGCTCTTACCAGACAACACAACTGCTGTGCCTTCATCTTGGGCTTCCCAGACTTCACAAGTGTAAGAAATCAATGCTTGTTCCTTAAGCCAAAAAAAAAAGAAAATTCAATTTTTCATAACAGAGCAGAATGGTGGTTACCAGGGGCAGGAAGAGGACTGGAAAGGGGAAATATTAGTCAAAAGGGACAAACTTTCTGTTATAATATGAATAAATGCTGAAGACCAAATATACAACATGGTGACTAGAGTTAATAATAATGTATTTATACTTAAAATTTACTAAGAGAATAGATGTGAAGTGTTCTAGCAAAAAAAAAGTATAACTATGAGATGATTAATGTGTTATTTAGCTTGATTGTGGTAATTATTTCATGATGTATACATATATAAAAACATTAGGTTGAATAACCTAAATATATATAATTTTTGTTTGTCATTTATACCTCACTAAAACTAGGGGGAGGGTGAAGAAAGAAATAGAAAAGTTCTCATCAAAATGAAAATCATATTCATACAAGAGAGAATTATCCCTACAAAATATCTCCAGAACTGGGTAGTTTTATCAGTCTCTTCATATCTTTCAAACATTAATCTCCATACTATATAGATTATTCCAGAGAAAGAGTAATATAAAAGTCTCCAATATCAGCTTAGGAATAACATAAGTATACCAAATCCTGATAGAACTTAAAGACAAAACATTGCTTTTAAATATATATGTAAATATTTGTAATAAAATAATGAAAATCGACACTACCACAAAAGAACTATCACCAGTGGTAGGAAGACACAAGATTTGGTGATATACAACATAAACCTTAAATATGTTGTTCTCTATGATGCCGTTTTTCCACTCCTGAAATAAATCAGAGATGACCTCAGTTTTCAAATAAGAGTATTTTTATCATATATTTATAATAATGATAATACATTAACGATAAATTTGAGACAATCGAGATATCCTGAAGGATAATTTTCACATTGTCTACAATGAGCCTGTTTTGATTAGAAACATTAGAAATAATTAGGCAAATTATATATTAGGAAGTATATAATTTTCATAATTATGAAAAAGCATTAAATATTTTAATTTTTTCCATTACAATTACAATAACTTTATATTTAAGGGAAAATAATGTTAATAGGGAGAAAATGAGAATTATCTCCTAATTATAATATTTTTATTGGAGACATATTTTGATGTTCCTGGAAAAAATTCTGTAATACATACATTAATATTGCTAAAAAGTAAGGCAGCTGATTCATTGAATACTATTTTAGTTACTTGGAGCAAAAATAAACTGATGCAGTGGTTACTTGTCAAAAAGCCTTGGGCTTTCTCTACTCTGCTCTTTGCTCAGACTGTACCTTGTATCTTCCTCATATCTACTTATCAGAATTGTACCTATCTTATTCCCAAAACTCTTGGCACTATTTACATGGCTTTACACACACTGCTCTGGATTATAGCTATTTGCGAACATATTCCGCCTCACTTTAGGATCCTTAGAAGACAAGCAGTCTCTTCTATTCCTCAGTGTGTCTCTGAGCAACATAAAGCACAGTGCCTGGCATTTAGCAAGTGCTTGATTAGTGTGTGACAAATAAATAAATGTTGACTTTTGTCAGGATCCTGGCTTGTTTTTCTTCCTCCCTCTCTTTTTTTAAATTTCCAGTTTCTTAAAGTCTTCAGAGAACTCAGTAATCTCACTGCAGTAAAAGGATTAGAATTTGAAGGGTTGAGAGAGCCTGTCCCAGATACTGCTAAATCCAACTGCACCATACTTAGGTGTTGCACTTAAATACTCTATTGTTCCTTTTATTTGCTTGCTTCCCACTCTGCATACTCCATTTATGTTCCATCAATGGGAATCATTGTCAAGAAATTTGCATTTTTAAAGAAAAAGTATTTTTTCTACTAAGTGTCTGCTTTAGCAACAGCTCTGATAAGAGTAGACCACCCAGCACAGCATCGGGCGTCCCAGGAGCGAGGCAGCAGTGTTTGGGGCTCTGTGTAGCGCCCTCTAGCTGTGGGTTTCCACAGGCTTGTGGTGATTCTGGCTGAAGCACCGGTGGTTTCGTCAGAGACATGGTGTCTTCTTCTGAATATCATCTCAGCATCAATGTAGAAACCTGACTTAGTCTGTTCTGGCTGCTATAACAAAATACCACAGACTGGGTGGTTTATTTAAGAAAAAACAAAAACATAAATGTATTTCTTATAGTTCTGGAGGCTAGGAAGCCCAAGACCAAGGTCCTGGCAGATTGGGTGTCCAGTGAGAATTCAATTCCTGATTCATGAGGCTGAAACTTTTCTGCCTTGTGAAAGGAAGGCTGTCCTTTTTCTGAGTCCTTACATGGGTGACAGGGCACAGGAGCTCTGTGCTGTCTCTTTTATAAGGGCGACAAATCCCATTTATAAGGGCTCTACCCAATAGGCCCTGTCTCCAAATACCATATTAGAGATTAGGTCTCAACATATGAATTTTGGGCAAATGCAGACATTCTGTCTGGAGCAAAACCTAATATCTGGGATGTCAAAAAAGTAGGCAGTGCCAAGGAAAAATAGTGACAAATGCACACTACCTAATCGGGATCAGCGAGCCTCTCCGTCTCCGTCTGCGCCAGCCCTTCCTTGCAGCTGGTGTGTCTCTGACCTTTGCCAGCAAGACGTCTTCCCGTCTGCCTGAAGAAGTTGCTGTTGCCTCAAGGCAGACTGTGTGGCCCAGAAATAAAACGATTCAGTGTTTTCCAGAGATATGGACAGAGATCAATTCTCAGAGATGTATAGTAAGTGAACTGGGCTCTCATGCTAAAATTATTATTTGGGGATTAGGAGTTTAGCAGCCATGGGTATTAGTAAATATTCTTATGGTTACTTTAATAGACTTTTTCTCAAACACAAACAGCATGTGTACCTTACCTGACGTTGGGGTAAAACGTATTTCTATTTTCAGAACATAATCCTCAAAAACAACACGTTCAAAACAAGCTCCACATAAATATATTGGTAGCATTTCTTAATA
>PVJI01002044.1:115526-156612 GCA_004026765.1 Micronycteris hirsuta
TTTTTTTCCCCCCCCCCCCCCCCCCCGTAAGAAAGGCAGGGAGCTGCTTTCTGGGCACACCCACCTCCGCGCTACCTCAGGCAGCCTGTTTACGCTTTTAGCCCTGCCGTCACTTTTATACTTAAATCCTTGCACTAAATTCTCTCTGCTGTTTGACCTTAGAGAGGTTCATTTCCTTCCTCCTTCTTTCTTCTCTCCCTTCCTACTTTCCTTCCTCCCATTTTTTCCTTTTTCAATTGAGCTATGATACACACATGTATTAGTATGACATGTCATAGATTTAAAATTCTTCTCAGTGATAACATTTAGAAAATAGGGAAAAGCAAATTAATTGAAGAATTTGATAGATAATTAATTAAATATATTGAGCTAAAATTTGAGAAATTCCCGTGAATTGGGCACTGAGATGAGCATCTGGCATAAACTTTGCTGTATTTCTATGACGGTGATGCTCATAATATGCTTATTTTACATGTACTGATACTGGGAAATAATTAGGCTAAGTAATTTCCCCAAAGTGATATATTTCATAAGTTATATAACCAAGACTCAAATATTTTGTATTTATTCATGTGTATTAATCTTCATTCATTGATAATAATAAATATTAAAATATAATAAACATAGTTATTTCTAAATGCATATGTAGGGAATAACTATTTATTAAATGCTTATTATCAGACATGTGGGCTGTATGTGTATTATAGCCCTGTTGGAATTAAAGAAAAAAATCTGAACCTAGCACCCAGACTCTTAAAAACAGTCTTTCATTACCTTTCACAGTAGGGCAAAGCTAAGTCACAGTTGTTTTTACCTCAGTCCTATTCTGCTAAATATATTTTCTTCAGAAATTTGTTAGCAAGAGAAAAAAATATTCATCAAATTAGCATTCCTTAAGGATAACTGAGGGCATCTCATAGTTGGTTGTCCACTGCGAAATAATGTATTTTTAGAATTTTACTTCACTACAGTATGAGTCCTTACAGGGTAGTTTGCAAATCCCGGAAGTTTCCTATTACACTTTCAGAATGTCTGCAAGGTAAGAATTATTTTTACAGCAACATTATGACATCACGTTACCTTTCCTCTATGCCTTTGCTGTTGTATAATATTTCACTGATAGTTCACTGATAGTGGTGGAAACTCTTGATGGTTGATTCACCCAAAACTAGTTGTAAACAAAAAAATGAAAAATTTAGTTTTACTTAAGATCATCCTTGAAGAGGCAATAAAATTTATGAATTTTATTAAATCTGTGTTTGAGTACTTGTCTTTTTAACATTTTGTGTGACAAAGTGAGAAATATACATAAATCATTCCTGTAGTATAATGAAGTATGATGACTGATTCAAGAAAAAGCATTTGTGCATTTGATTGTGTGACTAACAGCTGATCTTTGTTCATTAACAAAATAAAATAAAACCTAAGAGACAACCTATGGTTGACCAGAGTTTTCAGTATTTGACACACATTTTCTCAACAATGAGCAAGAGTGTATAACTTCAAGGAAAATATCTGACAGTATTTTTGTCAATGATCAATTTTGGACCTTCAAGTGAAAATTAGTATTTTGAAAAACCTATACTGGTCCCTGAGGGCTTGAAAGCTTCCAGATATTTAAATACTTTACTGATGGGATTGGTTGTAATATTTAAAAATATGACTTTTTGTTGTTGTATAATGAAATGTGTCAAACATTTAGATCTGCATAACTCAGTGAACTAATATTTGTCAAATAATGCCAAGATCCATGCAAAGTGCAAAACAGACCAATCAATTTTATGGAGTAAAATAAATGCACTGATTCTTTTAGACTGTTGACTTGCTATATCAAACAATTATGGTATTTCCACTATTATCACATCTCTAATTAAGTATCTGTTTGAGGCTGGATTTTCTTTATTTACTGCAAACCAAAACAATATACTCTACAGAAAGAACGAAGAAGCAGATATGAGATAGCTGCCTCCCAGTATGCCAGTCATAACAGATATTTAAAGTATTTAATACAATGCCCTTCTCACTAAAGTTTTTGTTTGGGGAAACAGTTATTTTTTTATTAAAAATTACTTATGATAAGGATGTGCTGTTTATTATTTTATCAGTAAATATATTCCTCATTTTTAATGTCTAGTATGATAAATATTAATGGATACAGCCCACATGAATAACATCTCCTTATAGTCCTCAATAATTTTTAACCAGTTTTAAGGGGTGTTGTTTCACCACCTCGGGAGGTTCCTGGGTAAAATTTGAGACTAGCCCCTCATACAAGGAGGGCAAGGAGAGACCAAAGAAAGAGGAAAACCACTCCAGACTGGTAGGTGGCAGTTTTAACAACCATGAAAACTCACAAAGCTTGTCTTGGGTGCCATAAGACAAGTAATCTCCACAACCGCCCACTGGAAGCTTAAATATATAGAGAGAGACTTTAGTGGGGTTCAGTCCCGTGTACAGCCCACATGGTCTCAACAATACCTTACTTTTATGAGGTTCCTTTCTTTGAATTGGCCCTGACTGTGGGAATGGAACGTACATTCCTAGAATAAAGAGGGTGAGGAGCTGCAGATTGCCCAGATCCAGCGTGTGGGTCAACCAGACAGGTCCTCTTGATGATCAAGTCCAACAAGGGGTCCTGAGACCAAAATAGTTTCAGAATGATTTACTAAACATTTTTAAATAAAGTGATTAGTAGAGTTTAAAATTAACATGTGCCAGGATCAGGAGTTTCCCCCAGTTTCGTTAGTGCAGTTATTCTTGGGAGAAAACACTTCTCTGTGTGTCTTTGCTAAATAATAGAGCACGCAGGTGGAATGAAATGAGTGTCCACTGTTGGCTTATTGAAAGGTAACCAGTAAAATGCGTTCCACAGGGCTTCAAGGAATAAGGAACATCTAAATCAGGAATTTTTATTTTCTTGTGGAACTTGGACCTCTGTTTAGGCTCATCTTCTAGCAACTTGCTATTTCTATTTTCTCCTATTTATCCTATTCATCTGTTACTTTTAAAATTTTATTTACAGTAGTTCTCTCCCTTCTTTCTCCTCCCCTCCCCTACCCCTCTTCTGCTTTTTCCCCCAATCCTTTGAAATATTGGTGGACTCAGTGTAAAATGGCTTATGTTCATGATCAGGCTTTTAAAGATAACATTGGACCTTTCGAGGATATTTTAAGTGTATTATCTCCAAGATTATCTTGAATTATGACCAGTCCTACTTAATGGTAGGTTAAACAACTCAAATTGCAATAACTGCATCATGTAAGTGTTTGACAGGAAAACAGCCCATTCCTTTTGAAGCACATGGTGTCCAGGGGTGTCCAAATTTTTGGAGTCTCTGGGCCACACTGGAAGAAGAGTTGTTTTGGGTCACACACTAAATATACAAACACTAACAAAAACTGATGAGCAAAAAAATGGTTTCAAGTAAATTGATGATTTTGTGTCTGACTGTATTCATAGCCCTCCTGGGCTGCACGTGGGCCGTGGGCTGCAGGTGGGGCACCCCTGGCAGACAAGAGACAAGAACACTCTTCTCAACCTGATTTATAATAGGACAATATGCAACTAAAATTGGTTTAAAAATGCATTTATGTAATAAAATCCAAGGTGACCATTAAATCTTTATAGTCAAAAATCAAAGACTATCATTTGCATGATATGTTAGTGGCAAAATGGTATGACTATTCAGAATGTATATGCATTCATAAAAAGGCACTGACAAGGGAAGAAAATATACTAAAACATGGTGATCTATGCTTTGAATACTTAGACTTGTGATAAATCTGTTGCTTCTCAAATCTGGGTGAAAAGTGATAATAAATACCTCTAAAAGAGAGCAAGATACATAACAGGATATTTCACTGCTCAGCTCTGAGGAGTGTTCTCCTCTGAAACAGAAACCAGGAAGCTAGTCTCTTGCTATCCAGTATGTCGGAGTTCCAGACTTATATTGTACAAGCTAAAATCATTCCTCCGTCAGCCTCATCTTTATTTGAAGGAAATGATACTGTGAACCACAGTCTTCAAAATCACAAATGCCATTGCTATGTGTTGGCCATTGTTTCTAAGTCTTTATATGTCACTTGTTCTTTTTGCCTAGTGATGAAAGGATTTTTTGCTTTTATTTTAATATTCAGTAGTTTTTCTAGATATGTCTCGCTCTTCATTCTGAAATTTTATTTTCAGGTCCAGAGTGTGCTCTTTCAATTTTTGCATTCAAGTCTTTAGTATGTCATGAAAGTTTATTTCTTTAAATTATCAGATATAGTATTAACTCTGGTCTTTACTTTCGATTTCTTCTTTAATGCCTTATTTTATCTCTATATTCAATATTTCACATTCTAATTATTTTTATCACTGTATTCTTGACTTTTTACATATCCTCCTTTATACCTTCTATTCCTCTTGAGGCATTTGTAATTTTTTGTTTTTATATCTATTCACTCTATTGCGTCTATTTCAATTTTCATTTATGAAATAAAATTTCCTTTATTTCTAATCATCTCCTGAGTTCTTTCTATGGCACTCTTTTATCTCTGTTTTTCCATCCCTTATTAGTTTTGATTAAAATCAAAGAAGTTTTGATTCCAGTCAAAGAATTTTCTCCTTAGTGTTGTGTCAGATTTTGGAAGGAGCCCTGGAAGCTCAGTTTAAGCAATTGCAAGGATTAGCTTGTGCCAGCCCTGTTATAACCACCGAAGCCCTTACACTTACCTTCTAACAGGGTGGGTGAAACCCTCTCAGTTGAACCTGCAGTTATTAAATCCACCTGCCATGTTTTACAACCAACTAAGGTCTATTGCTTATGTTAGGGTTCTTCTATTCTCAGGTGTGTCAGATGTTAGCTTACTTCTCCTTCTTCCTGCAAAGACTGATAACATTACATCTTGTTGCCACTGAATTTTGGGTTTTATATTTAGTTTCTCCAGTCTGATTTTATTAATATGTGAATATTCAGAATGTTTCCATGAAATGATGCTACCCACTGCCAATTTACCTAAATCTGCTACATATAGTTTACATTACCAGTTACATAAAAAATAGATTCATATTCAAAAATTAGATGGAGGCATAGGTAGACATGCTGTGCCTCCTAGCACAACCAAAAGATGGAAAACAACAATTTAAAAACAAAAACCAACCAGAACTGAAAGAAAATCAAACTTTATGGAAGTCCGACAACCAAAGAATTAAAGACACGTTCACCCAAAGCGGTAAGCGGGGTGGAGCCAGGCGCTCAGCCAGAAGGTGGTGTGTGAAGCTGGCACACAATGCTGAAACAAGCCAGGGGACCGCAGCTGGTGGACCTGGACCCAGCGGCACTGAGGCCAGTGAAACAGACAGTCCTGCATTCGCACGCAGAAAAACCAGGAGAAAAATTTGAGGAGCAGAGCAGACTGAGCAGCTCAGGGGACCAGCAAGGTGAAATAAAACCTCAAACCACCAGTTGAAAACACCTGTGGGGATTGAGGCGTCAGCAGGAAGAACTCCCAGCCTCACAGGGGAGTTTTTTGGAGAGACCCACAGGGTCCCATAACAAGCCCACCCATGTGGGAACCAGCACCAGAAGGGCCCAATTTGCTTGTGGGTAGTGAGTGGAGCAGGCGCCATTGTGCCGTCTCAGACCCCTTCCCCACAGACAGGGTCACAATGCAGCAGTGAGGTGGGTTGCCTTGCCCTGGTGAATACCTAAGGCTCCGCCCCCTTATACGTAACAGATGCGCCCGGGGGGGGGGAATAAAGAAGGGGGGGATGAAAGAGAAGATAAAAACTCCAGAAAAAATACAACTAAGCCATGAAGAGATAGCCAACCTATCAGATGCACAGTTCAAAACACTGATAATCATGATGCTCACGGAGTTGGTTGAATTTGGTTGCAAAGTAGATGAAAAAATGAAGGATATGCTAAATGAAATGAGGGAAAATATGCAGGGAACCAATAGGGATGGGAAGGAAACTGGGACTCAAATCAATAGTGTGGACCACAAGGGAGAAAAAAACAATCAGCCAGACAAGAATGAAGAAACAAGAATTCAAAAAAACGAGGAGAGGCTTAGGAACATATGGGACATATTTAAACATTCCAACATCCAAATTATAGGTGTGCCAGAAGGAGAAGAGGAAGACCAAGGGATTGAAAACATATTTGAACAAATAATGAAAGAGAACTTCCCCAACCTGGCAAAGGAAATAGACTTCCAGGAAGTCCAAGGAGCTCAGAGAGTCCCAAAGAAGTTGGACCCAAAGAGGAACACACCAAGACACATCATAATGACATTACCCAAGATTAAAAATAAGGAGAGAATCCTAGAAGCAGCAAGAGAAAAGAAGATAATCACCTACAAAGGTGTTCCCATAAGACTGTCAGCTAATTTCTCAAAAGAGACCTTACAGGCAAGAAGGGGCTGGAAAGAAATTTATCAAGTCATGAAAGGCAAGGACCTACATCCAAGTTTACACTATCCAGCAAAACTTTCATTTAGAATGGGAGAGCAGATAAAGTGCTTCCCAGATAAGGTCAAGTTCAAGGAGTTCATCATCACCCAGCCTTTATTATATGAAATGTTAAAGGGATTTATATAAGGCATGGAGGGATATCAACAGGGGAATGGTAGGGGGAGGGAGGAGGAAAAGGTGCAGAGAATAAGTAGCATAAATGGTAGGTAGAAAACAGACACGGGGAGGTTAAGAATAGTATAGGAAATGTAGAAGCCAAAGAACTTATTTGTATGACCCATAGACAAGAATTAAAGGGGGGGAAGAGGGGGTGGTGGAATGTGGGGTGGAGGGAATAAAGGGGGGGTAATGGGATAACTGTAATAGCTTAATCAATAAAATACATTAAAATAAATAAATAAATAATAGATTTAAACCCTGGCCTTTATGCAAGACATTTCTTTTTGTAGAGACAATATATGGAAATAATTATTTTATTCAAATTCCTCTAATCATATTCAATTGTCTCTAATTATTTCTGTTGTACCCAAAGTAACAGTATTCTTTCCATTATATAAAAACTTTAAACGATTGTGGATGTAGGTCCTATATTTGTCTTTTCCTTTGTGAATAATATAAAGAATTATTCCTGGCTGGAATGTCTCAGTGGGTTGGGCATCAGCCTGTGAACCAAAAGGTCACTGGTTTGATTCCAGGTCAGGGCACACGCCTGGGTTGCAAGCCAGGTCCTCAGCTGGGGGTGTACCAGAGGCAACCAATTGATGTATCTCTCTCCAAGTGATGTTTCTCTTTTTGTCCCTCTCTTTTACTATCTTTAAAAATAAATAAAATCTTAAAAATAAGAATTAGTGTGAACATATTCCAGGATCAAACATTTTCTATCTAACATTAGTGGAAGCTGCCTGGCTCTATGAATGTTTCCTCTATGTGAACAACTTCTATACCAAACAAAACTGTTCATAAAACAAGAGCCGGGGGCAGGGAGAGAGAAGAGAGAAAATATGACTGTTTTCTGGTGACCCATAACCGGGGTGCTCTGTTCCTTTTATTAGTCACTGAGAAGGCTGTCAGGGTGTTTGGGTTCACACACAATATGTGAAATTACTGTCACTTCCCTTGATGTGCAGAAATAGAGAAATATTCACAATGATAAAAATGAACAGATACTTCTCCAACTTGGACATACAGAGAGCCTAGAGACACATGAAGAAATGCTCAACATCACTAGCCGTCAGAGAGATGCAAATCAAAAACACAATGAGATATCACATCACACCAGTCAGAATGGCCATCATTAATAAACCAACAAGCAACAAATGCTGGTGAAGATGTGGAGAAAAGGGAACTCTAGTGCACTGTTGGTGGGAATGCAGACTGGTGCAGCCACTATGGGACACAGTATGGAATTTCCTCAGAAAACTAAAGATGGAGCTGCCTTGGATCCAGTGATCCCACTGCTGTGACTATATCCTAAGAATCCTGAAATACCAATTTGAAAGAACCTATGCACCCCGATGTTCATAGCCACGTTTTTTACAATAGCCAAGTGCTGGAAACAGCCTAAGTGCCCATCAGTAAATGAGTGGAACAAAGAACTATGGTACTTACACAATGGAATACCACACAGCAGGAAGAACTCCTACCCTTTGTGACATCATGGGTGGAACTGGAGAGCATTATGCTAAGTGAAATAAACCAGGTGATGAAATACAAATACCATATGATCTCACCTACAGGTGGAACCAAATCAACAAAACAAACAAATGAGCAAAATAGAACCAGAGACTTGGAAAATAAAAACAAACTGACAGTGACCAGAAGGGAAGGGAGAGGGGGATAACGGGAAAAGACGGGGAAGGGCAAGCAATGGAATAAGAATAGAGGACTCATGAGCACGGACAATGGGAAGGATTGAGTGTGGGAGTGGAGGGGCAGGGTTGGGGTGAGCAAGGGGGAAAAAGATGGGACAACTGTAACTGAACAACAATAAATTAAAAAAAAGAAAAAGATAAAATAATAAAAAATAAAAATAAAAATAAAAAATAAAAATACTATAACATTATTTTTGATATAATTTGTCAAGTAAATGGCTACTTATGTTCTTTTCAATTTCTTTTTGCCCTAGGCATTTTAAAGAATCTCAGCAAACAATTAACACCCTTACTTTTTCTTCTACCCTAAAAGCTGTATTTTTAAAAAAGTATAAGTGTTGTGTTTTAGAAAAATTACCTCCCCTAAAATATCTGTATTACTTATTTGACTGAGTTCATGCTACTCTAACAGAATACCATACTGGGTGGCTTATAAACAACAGAAATTTATTTCTAATAACTCTGAAGGCTGAAGTCCAAGAGATCAGGGTACCAGCAGGGCAAGGTTCTGGTTAGAGCCCTCTTCCAGATTGTAGATGGCCAATTTCTTCTTCTATCCTCACATGCAAGAAAGAGGGATAGAGAGCTCTCTGGCATACCCGTTATAAGGCCACTAATCCTATTCATGAGGGCTCTACCCTCATGGCCTAATTACCTGCAAAGGCTCACCTCCTAACTATAACATTGGGGGAATTTGGGGAAGACACATACATTCAGTCCATAAAACTGTTTCTTTCAGCGGTCAGATAAGATACTATAGTTTGTCCTGGCTGGTGTAGCTCAGTGGATTGAGCGCGGGCTGGGAACCAAAGGGTCCCGGTTCGATTCCCAGTCAGGGCACATGCCTGAGTTGCAGGCCGGGTCCCCGGTGAGGGCCATGTGAGAGGCAACCATACATTGCTATTTCTCTCCCTCTCTTTCTCTCTCCCTTCCCCTCTTTCTAAAAATAAATAAATAAAATCTTTAAAAAAAAAAAAAAGATACTGTAGTTTGGAGGCAGATGTTATTATTTATTTTTCAGTAACGTTCCTTATTATTTATCATTCGGTAACCTTCTAAGACCTACCAGTATTGTAGATATTAAGTAATATTATAAAATATTATGAAAGTAAAAGTATAAAAAATTTAGAAATATTATGAAGGAGGAAGAGCTAGAGAGAGGGAAGAAAGGAGGAGATTATATATATATATATATATATATATTCTTTATCAAAATGTGCCTTGGATAACAAAAAGATACATATATTATTTTGTCAAATTCATTGAATGTTGGAGATGTTGCCCACAGTCTGGAATTAGAACCAAATATTTAAATGTATGCAAATTTTATTTTAAATGTGCTTCTATTTTAAATAAATGAAACCTTACCATATCTATATCCATTGATTTTGTAATGCTAACTTCTAGAAATTTATTTTATGGAAATTGCATAACATGTTTTTAAATATGAAATTTTAATTTATTATAACATTTTGAAATAATGGGGAAAAATAAACTACATGACCAACAATGGGGATCAATTTAATATAAAAGGGCAAGAAGTATTCAGTTGTGTTGTATGTGGCAATAAAATCATGTCTTAGGTGAATATTTCATAACATGGTAAAAAAAGATTTCTGACATTGTGACTGAGAGAAATAAAGTTCAATGAGGTTGAACTGTTTTAGGTGACATATGTGTAAAAGAAGTATTGGAAATTAAATGAGATTTAACTATGCATGTACATATGAAACAGAATTCAACTGCAAATCCTTTCTACCTACTTGTTTTTATTTTTATTTTTTTTAAGATTTTATTTATTTATTTTCAGAGAGAGGAGAAGGGAGGGAGAAAGAGCAATGTATGGTTGCCTCTCATATGGCCCTCATTGGACACCTGGCCCGCAACCCAGGCACGTGCCCCGAATGGGAATCGAACCAGGACCCTCTGGTTCCCAGCCTGCATTCAATCCACTGAGCTACACCAGCTGGGCCTCTACCTACTAGTTTTTAAACTCATGAAACTTGAATTCACTATGCTCTATGGTACAAATATATCAAATAACCATATTTATTGTACACTTTAAATATGTACTATTATATTTGTCAATTATTCATTGATAAAGTTTAAAAATACAAACAATAAAGAGCTTGTTGGGCCCTGGCTGGTGTAGCTCAGTGGATTGAGCACAGGCTGGGAACCAGAGGGTCCTGGTTCGATTCCCAGTCAGGGCACATGCCTGGGTTGCGGGCCGGGTCCCCAGTGAGGGCCATGTGAGAGGCAACTGTACATTGCTGTTTCTCTCCCTCTCTGTCTCCCTCCCTTCCCTCTCTCTAAAAGTAAATAAATAAAATCTTTTAAAAATATATATATATTAAAAAAAAAGAAATTGTTGGGAGAAATCAAATACACTACTGTCAAAATTAAAAAATGCCTAAATAAAAAATTTAGCATATATGTTATTCAAATAAATATTTTATTTTACTTTTAAAAATATTTTATTTATTTTTAGAGAGGGGAAGGGAAGGAGAAAGAGTGGAAGAGAAACGTCAAAGTGTGGTTGCCCCTCTCACACTCCACACTGGGGACCTGGCCTGCAACCCAGGCATGTGCCCTGACTGGGAATCAAACCAGCGACCCTTTGATTCGCATGCTGGCACTCAATCCACTGAGCCACACCAGCCAGGGCTCAAATAAATATTTTAAATATTGCAAAATGAACTTGCTTTGACAACATTCAAAAATAAAAAGGCCCTGTGAAGAAAAAGTTTGGAGGGATAAATAGTGCTAGAAGGAGACTTGACCTGTGGTGGTAAACAAACAATATGATATACAGATGATGTATTGCAGAATTGTACACCAGAAACCTACACAATTTTATTAACCAATGTCACCCCAATAAATTCAATTAAAAAAGAAAAAAATTGGAATATGAGGTACTAACTAAAATAGCTGTTGATAACATTAGAAAGAAACTGAGTTGATTAAACAAAATTTCCACGTTTTAAAAAGATTTTATTTATTTGTTTTTAGAGAGGGGAAGAGAGGAAGAAAGAGAGGTAGAGGAACATCAATGTGTTGTTGCCTCTTGTGTGCCCCCTACTGGGGACCTGGCCCGTAACCCAGGCATGTGCCCTGACCAGTGATCTTTTGGTTCTCTGGTTGGCACTCAATTCACTGAGCCACACCAGCCAGGGCTAAAATGTCCACATTTTTTTACATAATGTTATATAGTTTTAGATGAAAACTAGCAATGAAATAGCAGTAGAATGAATTTCTTTCGAGTTACAGCCATTCTTTGAGAATAATAAAGTCCATTACACTGGATATTAGAAAAAAATGCCTATGACTTTTGTCAACAAACAACACAAAGTGTAAAATAAAGTCCTTTATATCAAACAATTTTTATTTTGATGCCACTTTTTTTATCAAAAATATTTTCTCACCTTGTGTCTTTACATAATATATATCTTGATTTAAGACTTCTGCCAGGATGACTTCAGTGTCATCCTGGAATTAAATTTTAATTTTGTTATACAGGTGAGCTATAAATTATAACTTGCTTGTAGAAGTGCAAAGGCAGCATATTGTTCAAACTGTGCCTGAGTGTGGCCCGGCAGTAAATGCTAAGGTTGAAATTGCACGTCTGTTTCTTCTTATCCTCACGCTATTATCTGCATTTATTTAGGTTTTATTTAGGGTAAGCCTGACTCATGCTTTAACTGTGTCAATGTTCTTGATATTTTCCAATCTTCTAAGAATGTCATTTCTATCCTGATAGCTATCACAGCTTTGGACCTAAGTAATCTAATATTATGTTTTTTCATTTTCTTCTTTGAAAGTCAAATGATACAAGAATCCTTAGGAATTCTCCAAAGGCTCCGTGTCATTGGCATGATAATCTGATATAAAACATTAACTCAAATCAGTTTTTGACTATCAGCCCCCAAATATCATGAGGGAAGACATAATACTCCGGTAATCTTTATTTAGTGCCATTCCACATTGTTATCTGTGCCAGTTCCTTGTTCAGGGCCTACCTGTCAGCGATACATAAATTACTCCCCAGCTACTAAATCATAGAACTCTCCTGAGCTTCTCAGGCAAACAAAGCAAAATGATGAATCTGTAGCCCTAAGAGGTTTATTCATAAATATCCATTTTGTTTAAGGCACTTGGGTCTACTCAATGAGACGTCAGTTTTCTTCCATAAACCACTGGAAAAGTGTTTATCTGGAAAGAAATGCAAATGGAATAATGTTCACTTGCTGATTTCCATCAAATTTCAGATTTCCTTATGAAACTAACAGCATGGAAAAAATGTTTGACTTGTTTCAGTAGATATTTAAAGTGAGAGCAGATATTTAAAATATCAGAACAGAGGAAATAACTCCTCCCCTACCCAAAATTGAGTGATTATTGATTTTCTTTCTTAAGCTTTTTCTACCTTTAAGAAACATTCCCAGATTTTCTGGGAGAGAAATAGCTCTCATTTCTTCATATTTGAACTGAAAAATAGAGAAAATACTGGTAGCAAGAGCCATATATTTTATGTGACTCAGATAATAGTTTTAGTAAGTGCCTTTTTCTTCAGAGATTCGAGCCCGGACTGGGAGCAACTAAAAACCTTTTCTCACTGACAATGTTGGAACTCATGAGGGAAATATATGCTGTCACTGTGAACTTATTCCTAAGTGGGATAAAATTTTCTGACTAGCACTCAGCTGCTTAAAATTCAGTTGACTAGATACAATATTTTGTGATTGCAAAGCATAAATCATGTCAGTGAGGCTGCCCTAGGTATTATTGTATTAACTATTTTCTAAGTTTTTAGAGAAGAGATACTTGTGGGAAAACTTACAGAAGACACTTTAAAAAATAGTTTCTTCTGAATCCATGCTATCTATATGTATGAGTACTCAGAAAAAAATAGCTAACTTTATCATATAAAATTATTTGAATTAATTTGTATATTATATAGCATAGTGCCAGTCTCGTGTTAACTAGTTCTACCCTGAGCACTTTTTTCCCATGAGTACTTAACTGAGTTAAAATCAGTTCATTCTCCATAAGTACTAGTTTTAAATCTCAAGTATTAACATTTTATTTCAACTTAGGTTAACATTAACAGTTTATTTACTTTAGTCAAAAGGTTACCAAGCAAGGAAACAAAGAACTGCATGTGGCTTTTATGGTGTGTGTTGAAATTACTCTAAAGAATAAGGAACACATATGAATTAAGGACCAAGAGAACCTTGCAAATATACAGTTTTGGCGTCTTGCAAATATACAATTCTGTAGATTTTAGTTTCTCTGTGGTCAGAATATACTTCGTTGGGTAGAATAATATTGATGAGAGTAGTTTTGTTTTCACATAAAAAGTATTTTATACTTGCAGAATTCTTGGTTATTCATTTGATTTCACCTCATAAGGTGAGTGACAAAAGCTATTATTTTCATAAAGAAAAGGCCACTGTCAGCTGTAACTCCAGGTGCTTTATTCATGGTCACTGGGGTTTACGTTTCCATTATAGCATCTACCTTAGAACATAACTGAGGAAGGCATTTCAGAATTGAAATGCCCAAAATCAATTAACCACTTGTAATTCATGCTGTATCAGATCATATCTTTGGAGTATAGAAAATGCCACTATGGGTTTGCCAAAGACCCATTGATGTACACAAAGGCATTTTTTGGGCTCTTGAGAAATTCCTAAGATTAGCTAGCATGTGATAAACTCTAGAGGTTTACCTGTAGTGGTTTCATATTCTAGCTCATAACTAGAATCACCTGAGGCGCTCATAACACTTACCGATGCCCATCTACTGACAAAACCCGGATTTGCCTTGCATGCCAGCTGCATTGAGAACTACTGGTCTAGAGTGTCTTGAGTGAACACATAAATCATTTGAGGATATGTATAATGTGAAAAATCTGAGTTTGTAGGTCTGAGGTGGCTCCTGATGTTCTTCATTTCTAACAAGCTGCCAATTGATGCTAATTAAAAAGGGAAAAAAAGTCAGAAAGATGAATACATATAAATGAATGCCCCAGGATGGGGTTTATTTGGATCCCATTCCAAATAAATACAAATAAACTTACATAAAAAGTAATTAAGTCCTTGCCAAGGAGCTTCCTCATTGTCCAGTAATTAATAATTTATATCAGAATTAAAGGCCACAAAGGGAATCCTAAGTGACAAGGAAAAAAATGGAAAAAAGTTGGAAAAGAAAAAGGTAAAACAAATTTTTAAAATTATTTCAACTTAATACTAACTAAAAAAAAATTTGACATTTATCTTTGGTAAGTATAAATTCAAAATTATAACTATGCACTTACTTTAATGCAAAAAATAAACTAAGAATAAATTTTTGAATAGTATTTCTTTGATAAAATTTTTGATAGTATAAGGATAGAATGGTAAATTTTTATAGTTAATTTTTATAGCTTCATATCAATTTGATCGACATTGCAAAATTATTTCACAATTCTCTCAATGGATTTCTTCGTTCCTTTGATTTTTAAATAGTCAAACTTTTTTCTTTTAAAAATGATCCTCATTTGTACAATATTTATTTTTTTCTACTTCAACTTTAATCGGTCTCATCATCGAATCTTCCATTTGCAAAAATCTCTGTTCTCTGAGACCATTTGAGCAAATTTCTAGATATCCCCAAACTTTTTAGGTATTTGCAATTTCATTGTGCAGCTGTTTTCTGTAGGCGTAGTATCCCCTCCCCTCCCTGCTTCTAAACTTTTTCCAAATCAGACAGAGAATGATCTACACATAAATTATTTGGAAAGTGAGAGTACATTTCAACACCGAGTGAGAGAAGGAATGATTGAGAAGTGATTAACTTCATGAGTGGTCAGTTTTTAGTGAACCGTTTGGTGTTATGACAACTTTTTCATCTGTACACTGGTACTTACATATGATCATTTATGTAATGAAGGTTTTTCTGCTCTGGAGCTCCCTATTCATAGTAACCATTCCTCTAACTGCACTGTGAATCTGCTCATGGCACTGAGCCTGATGAGTAGAACTAATGCATTAAGACTCTGCCAGGTAACAGAATGTAGAGGATAGAAAAAATAGAAGATGATCTTGTTGCCCTAATCCAAAGATCTTTGCTTCTATTTCATCCACCTACCCAGTGTTTGCTCTTACACAATCAACCCTACTTCAGAAACGTTTCGTCCTAACTTCTGGTCTTGGTCAATGTCTTTGCCACTGGGTAAGCTTTGACCTCTCTATGGCAGATTCACACTCTGCTGTGACAGTGCAGGGATGCCACTAAAGGCTGCTGCTACTACTGCTGGGTACAAACACTGGGCCAGATTTCCACCCCCTCCCCACCCCCCGCCAGGGCTCAGTGCTCTTCGGCAAGGTCTATGACACAATAGATTGGGCTGGTGACCTCACTGTCAGAGAGCTGGTAGAGCCTCCTGTTGCACATGCAGAGTTGATTGAATAAAGTCACCAAAAGTGTGGGCAAGGTTGAGAATGCTTTCTGGAGATCCTTTCATACTGATCAAAAGACAGAACTGGCCACTGGATTCATCAATGGAGACTTGATTGAGTTTCCTAGACATCAGGTGGCCTGAGATGCAGGAGGCGTGGCATTTTCCACCTTCAGTACCACGGTGGCAGCGGAATGAAGCAGGAGGCCACAGCAGGTAGCCTGATCAAGGTTGTGGAGAAATTGACGCAGGTCCATTAGCCAAGGTCAGGGATTCCCTTTCCCAGGCCCTCCCGGAAGGCTTTGCCCTCCTGCCTCCTCTTCCTCACCACTGATTTGTTGGCCATGGGAAAACTTTCCCTAAGCCAGCTGCTCCAGAAAGCACCTGTGTGGAAATGGGGATTTCTTAGAACTAAAACCAGTACACTGGACATCTGGGAATGGGCTGAAGGTGAAATACTTTTCTCTTTGGGTTTTTACCAGTCTCACATGATTCCAACCGTCACCTTGGGCCACCGAGCCCTGACTGGAGTTGAAGTTTCTCCTTCCAGGGAGGCCTTTTGCAGCTCTTTGGCAGAAAGGAAACTCTGTGTATGTGTCGCACTCCTGCATTGTCCTCTGCTATCTTTTTATTTAGGTTGGGGGTGCGGGGAGATTGTGGAGAGAAGGAAGAGGGGCTGGAAGGGTTCATTGTCTTTGAGGCGAGAGCTCCCTTTTACTTTCTCCTGTTGCCTCGGAGAGCTTTGGGTCTGGAGACCTGACCACCAGGCCATGGGTTGCCTGAGTACAAAACCTGAAGATGGTGGACGACCCCTAAGCCACAGCCCTTTTTTCTCTGGAGGACTGCCTTCTTCAGAGAGGAGGTGAGTGGACATGAATTGGTGGTTAGTTTCTGAGTTTCACCAAATAAAGTGAAATCTAAGAAAGGTCAAAAAGGAAAGGAAAGGAAAGGAAAGTTATAGCCAATCCCTAATGTAATGAGCTAGGTTCCCACACACCTTTGATTTGCATGTTTGCGTAATTGAGTATTGCCAAGTGCTGCTTACCTTTTTAAAGGCAGCGGATCATTGATCCTGAAGTTCATCCATTTCTGGGCTAAAATACTTGCACTCTTCCATCTAACCCTCTATACCACACTTTCCATTTCATGATCTCAAGCATGTTCGTAGCTCGAGAACATTTACCTAAACTCTCTAAATAACCTGAATTTCTAGTTGACTCTGAAACCGACAAGGTCTAAAAAATAGCAACATTGTTTTTATTTATTTTCTAACCAATATACGTATCTTTATGTCACTGAACCAAAACTTTTCACCTTTCTTATCACCTTTAAATATTGTGAAAACTAAAGCTTATGTACTGAAACACTTCATTTAATTTTGTAAACACAGCAGGCTTTTTATAAATGCATATCTGGAAAAATGTACTTAGCTGTACTTCTCATGTTCTCTTCATTGTTCTGGCTTATGGAATGTACATTCAGTATATGTATAACCTTGGATTTAAATTATAGAAGAGATTTATTAGTAAGATAAACACTAGTGCTTTTAAGAAATATCCCATATATTTCCAGTTCCTTAATGGGCTGGGTTTTTACTCCCATTTTAAATGAACAGGAATGAATTTTTCTAATTATCCTAAACACTTCCCTGAATCTTTATTTCTACAAAATATCAACATCATATTATACATTCGGAATATAGTAATTCCATTCTAGAATTTCAGAACAGTATATTCTTCATCTTAGGATGCAATAATAAAAATGAACTTTTCTGAAGAAAGCAGAAAAACTAGCAATTATCTATAGCCGTGTCTAGCTCTGAAGCTGAATTTCATAATGTACCAGGAGTATGTACCACATAAGTAGCATTTTAATAACCCTTTACTAAAAGAAGAGTTATATACATTCACATGCAAAAAATTATGCAATGTTAAAATATTTTTTACTTTTTAAGTCATTTGCACGATGCTTTGTTTTTTTTTCTTCCTCACTCTATAAGGAAGAATGTTACCCACTTAAGAATATTTATAACTTTTTTGCAAGTGCTACATGTAAGGATCGACTTTTCTGTTTTTTCCTTTTGAAATTATATTTATGAAAAGCATTCGAATTTGCCCAAATTCTATATATTTTGATTCCATGTTTTCTTTTTTAAGTAGCTGAGATGACTGCAAAAGTTTCTAAGCACATGATTTGGGCATATTTCTATTTTATTAGCTCTTTGTCAATTATTTAAGATAAATCCACATATCTAAATCTTGCAAGTTTTTATAATACTATGTTTAATTTTTATCCATAGTTGTCTTCTGAACATAACTCTTAGCTATCACTGAATAACTCAGAGAATTTTTATAACTCTGCCTTCTTGTCTCATAATTTAAAAAGATTAAATTTTGAATCCTAAACAGTTCCTTGGTTCTCAGAACCCATCAACAAACAAAGTCATCTGAATGCAATAAACTGCTTGCTGACAGAATCTCAGGAATGTCTCTTCACCTGATGGACCTGTTCGTAAGGCCTGCATTTGTTGTTAAGCTATCAATTATGCATGTGGTTCTCCATCTTTAAAATTGCAGGAGCTGGATTTAGTGCTGAGAGCCATGATTAGACACAGAAATTGGGAGGCAGAGGGCCAGAACAGAGTTCTTACAGCAGTGGAAGTTGTCTGCTGACTCAACCAAAATCCGTCCGCTTTCCTCACATGGTTTCATCTAATACCTTTTTGATCGGGCACAAAGGGATTCCTTTTAGGTGGAGTAAGAGGATAGCTAAGTCTCTTTATTCTTTTCAACATTGTTAAGAATTAGGAAATAAAACAAGATGGTAAGAGTGATATTTCATTTCAAACCTTTAATAATGAAAGCCATATCATTTTCAATTTTTGTGGCTACCGTTATATTTGAACAGTGTATGATCAAGTAAAAAAGTCTAGATAGATTTGTACAATTCGTTTTCCTTTTCGTCATTCTTCTGCAATAAAATAGGGCTAAGATTAAAATTGTTGGCAAGAGGAATATTAGTACTTAAATGCAGTTCAATATTATTGTAAGAAATACTGATGTCAGTGTTAATAAGGCTGGGTCTTAATCCCAATAACAAAATGAGTCTTTACTCAGTGAAAAAGTAATCAGTAGACTTTAAAGTAATCAGTGTCTGTACACAATTAGAACATTTTACAGAGGACATAATAGCAACAACTTTGATATGGGTCAAGTCTATATTAGTGAGTTTTTGGACTGAGTTTCAAGTTGCATATTGGATGACAATATCATAGGCACTATCTTCTAGCATTGAAACAAAAACCATGTGTTGCTATTTCACATTTGCATAAAAATGAGCAGTATAGAAAATTACTTTGTAACCATGCAAATTTTTGAAGATTAGAAAAGTATATTTTCTTCAAATTCTGGATTTTTGATAAGGCCTACATTTTAATGCAATTCTAATTATGAAAAATTATTCCTCCAACTTTAAATATTCACAAAAAGACAAAGTTGATTAAGATTAGTTTTAGGTGATATTAAATGTAATCTGTGATAAGTCACTACTACTGATTTGTTTTCTAAGATTGTATTTTGTAGTATTTTGCCTAAAATCTGGGTAAATTTACTGCTTCATCACGATATGATGTCTGTGTCGGAGTCCTCACTCCTTCACATTTAAAATAAGGATTGTAAGTGGATTTTTTAATGTATTTTGCACAATTTTAAGTACTAGTTCATTTTGTTCTCATTTGGCCTTATTGTGATTTTATCATATGTATGAATTTCATTATTTTTCCAAGAAATATAATCTGGTGCTTCACATATTAGATAAAAACACATCCTATTTCAGTTTAAAAATATATTAACAAAAATTTAATCATAAAGGATATGTGAGGAGTCTTACATGTATGCATAAAGACTGTTGTGATAGCACCTTAAGGCTCTGCTTCTGTCAGTTTCAACGTCACATCCTTTGTCAGCTCCTTCAACAGTGAAAAATGAGACGTTACAGCGACCTAACATAGTGGAAATCGGTAATTGCAGCAAATCCCTTTTTGTTTTATGCATTTGAACATCTAGTAAGTATAATATATACTTTTTCAAGATTATGTTTTTTTCAATGTATGTTGGCCATAGCCATATCTAGACCAACACTTACCTTTATGAATAAAATAAATAATATTAGTTTAGTATTAATCAAGAGGACTCTAAATATATACGTGTGTGTATGTAAAGTATATATAGTAATACGTAACAGAACAAAAACTATTCATAGAGCACTCACTAATGTCAAGTGGATCGGACCGCCACATGGTTCCTCTCCCTAACTGCTTCCAGAAGCACAAGATGGAGCAAATGACTTCTGGGCTCCGGGGATGACAAAGCCACAAGACGGAAGGAGAATAAATGAATATTTACATGAAAACTGCCCTCCAATGGGCAACATCTGTATTGGACTTTATGTAATCTAAAGTACAATGGTATTGTGTAAAGCTACTGATAGTTGAGACTTTGTTTTATATTACAAATTCCCTTTTTATCAGTTGGATGTCAGAAAGGAGCAGAGATTAATAGATGTGCTCCACTCTGCTTTCAAAATCCCCGACCTTTTTCACTTTGACAAATATTTCCCCAGGCTTCAGTTTCTTTAGCCATAAGAAAGGATGATAATATTAGACTATATAAATGGCTTTTTCCAGAACTAAAATTCTGTGTTCTATTGTTTAGATATAAACAAAATTATTTTAACACATTGAGTTTGTGGACAAAAGAATCTTGTTTAGTGTTATTAGTACACATTTTCCATGTTCAAATTCCCTATTTTAATATGGGTTTGGAAGGATTGAGAGTCTACTAAGTTTATTAGCTGAATCTTGTTGTTTGAAAAATCTTTATGATAAATAGTCACTGCTATAGAAAATAAAATCCAAGTCTATAGATAAAAGAAAGTAATAAAAATAAGATATTACCAAAGATAAATAAGCATCATTTAATAGATGCCCCTTACTTGACCTACCGAATGTTTATATTTTTCAACAGAGGTGGTAGGTCTGATTTGCTCTGAGCATCGGTGAATAGATTATACCATGCAATTATTAAAAATCATGTTTCAAGAAGGCCACATACAGGTTGTACAATCTTGGTAGCTTTTTAAAAATTACACAACTACTTTAATATTAAAGCATTTCAATCTTGGCAACATAGAATAAACTATAAAGCCAAACTGAATATTCTATCTATGTATCTGAAAAAGACAGAAACAATGCAAATGATTAGGAAGCAGCATAACAAAGGTGCATACTCTGCACATTTTGCTCACTTATTGTGAGAGAAGAAAAGAGTAGAGGAAAAAAGGGGATGACAAAAGAGAGAAACCAAAAGAAAGTTCGAAAGGTTCTTTTTTTCAGCCTACTTCAATACTTCCTACTCTGTTTTGTCATGTTGTTATTGCCTGGCTACATTCACTTCAATTAGAGAATAAAGAACGTTACCTAGATAACTTTGTATTTTATTTTATATATTAAGAAAAATGAGCCTTGGCTGGTATAGTTTAGTGGATTGAGCGCGGGCTGTGAACCAAAAGGTTGCCAGTTTGATTCCCAGTCAGGGCACATGCCTGGGTTGCGGGCCAGGTCCCCAGTAGGGGCACTCAAGAAGCAACCACACATTGCTGTTTCTCTCCCTCTCTTTCTTCTTCCCTTCCCCTCTCTCTAAAAATAAACAAACGAAATCTAAAAAAAAAAAAAAAGGTGGACTAAGTTATTTCTGGTCCCTAGCATTGGGAGAAGGTAACTTTAGTACCTAGGGAAAATTTGAGGGCAAAAAAGCTTCATTCCAAGACACAAGAAAAGGTTCAATAATTTTCAGTCTGTTCGTTGCATAAAAAGAAAATAACTTTTCTAGTTTCATTAGATGATTTTAAGCTATTTGAAAGAGCCTAACAGATTGATGCGAGTATTATCCTAAAAAGCAATGCTCAGGAAGCCTATTACAAGGAGGCACTTGTTAAAAGAATACATAAAGTGGGTACATATCCACAGAAATAAAACTGTTGCAGGGTTAAAATTAAAATGCAAGATTTTGGAATAACACGAAGTTCAATAAAAATACTGAAAAACTTGATGATGGTTGTTGAAAAACTTGTTTCACAGAAGATGCTAAGAGGAACACTCAAAAGTTAAAGATTTAACTAGAGTTGTAATTGATAGGCTTTGGTTATTCCAGGAACTAAAACACATGATTATGAGACTCCAGGAGGTGACAGGCAATTTAACCTTTGTGCCCCAGGGGGTCTGCAAGTGATTGAGATGGTATCTGAGCCACTGTGTTCCAGGGAAGGAACATCTGCAGCTCTTATCTGAATAATCTTTTTTCAATCCCCTTATCTACCCTCTTCTCCTATAAAAATGTCAGCTTAAGATGAGATGTGAAGATGGTTTTCAGGGTATATAATCCACCATTCGTATCTCCAGCATCTGAATAAAATACCCGTAAAGATTCAATCCCTGTCTCTACTTATTGGAGCTGGTAGTGACAGGTGGCATGAACGCTGACTTTCCAGGTTTTGATGCAATTAAAGGAATGTTTTAAGACACAAAACAAATAGAGAAGAAAATTATACTGGAAAAGATTGAAGGATTTATCCCAAGGATAAAATATAAAAGTTATTAAAATTCCAGGAAAAAAATACAGGGAAGAAATAGTCATCCTAAATAAAAATGAAAGAGAAGTTTACTTAGTCAAAGAGTTGAGTGGATGTAATTGCTAGATATTACTGGTACAATTATTTCTCTACATAAAAGTTAACAAATGCACAGCTTTATCACACTTGAAATTTAAAATTAAATCCCAATTAAAATAAAGAAAATGTAAAGTGAATTTTTAAAAAATTATAACTGGAGTAAGAGTGTTTAAGAAGACATTAAAACTATAAGTTACAAAAAAGTGTACTTGAATGCATAAAAATAAACCTTTTATGAAAAAAATCAAAAGCCATACAAAACTCAATGCTAAGGTAGTTAACAATTAATGACAGAATAAGAGTTAATGCCCATAAATACAGAAATTCTACACACTGAAAGAAAATACATTTTCCTGAAATTCAAGATTTTACCTTTTGAAATTATATTTTAACATAAATAACTGGAAAGGTAAATAATTTCCATTAGTAGTCAGCAAAATTTAAACTGGAAAAATTGAGATTTGTTTTAAAGCCACTAGTTAAGCAACTTCAGTTTGCTGCTGTTGTTGCGGTGGTAAAAATCCAATATTAATGTTAATGTGGATAAGAAATGGTAAAAAAAAAAAAAGTGCTACTGATGGTATCAAGTGGTACAGTTTTCTAGCAAAATAACATGCAAAATCAGTTAAAATTTAAAAGCCACATCTCCTAACTTAGCCAACATATTTTCTGTATATTCTATGCGTGGGGGTCCAGAATAAGTCGCCCAAAGTTGTGCCTGTGTGGTGGGCAAATTGTTTTGAGCTGAAGGCAATTTTTAATTAAATCTCAAGAGACACTTCTGCCCATCCTTTTTACTACCCAGAAGAAGTTGAATTAGGGGCATTGGCCAGCAGTAAGAAATTATCAGCCATAATCTCTTCTTGACTCACCTATATGGCAGGGCAACCTTTTATTTACTAAACCTCTGTTCTTATCATCCTGTAATGACCCCTTGAGGTCCCCAAGGTGCAAGACCTCATCTCTAGCTCTGGATGTCTTCTATTCCTAGATCCCTCTTCCTCTCTCTGTACATCTGCACGTGGAGTCTCCGACTCTCTCTTGTACGTGGGGTTCCCATGATTACGCATGCATTAAATTAGGTTATTTTTTCTTGCTAATCTGTCTCATGTCTATTTGATTATTAGACTAGCTACAATGACCTTGAGAGTAGAGGAAAGTTTGCTCCTCACTGACACATGCAATTACGAACAATATGCACACACCCTATACAATGATGGAACACTATATAAAAACACACAGAGACATACACACACATAAGCACACAAACACAAAGTCATTAACTGTATACTTGTTTATAGATTTACAGTTAAAAACATGCAGTCTGAGGACATGAATGTATAAAAATAATAGCAAACCAAGAAAAACTAAAATATTCTTGAAAAAACAACAAAATAAAACAAATTGCAAAAATATCAGAATTAATATTGCTTCTTGGCATTTTGTCTAAAACCAAGTATAAAAATATCAGAATCAATTGAAAATATGGAATATAATTTTTAAGACTATCATGGGAAATCATAAAAATTGAATGGCTTAAGTATAAAGATTAAAATACATCATGAAAAGTTGAAAGACGTGTTTTGATTAGGTAATGACTTATGAGTAATGTGTCCCTGGGAGGGGACTTTAGGGGAGGAAAGCATTTTAACATTAGTTTAAATATTAGGGTTTTTAAATGTTTGTTTCTAGTCACATTCCTCAAATCTGCTGACAATATGAAAGAGGATGTTGCTTTTTATAAAAAGAGGAAATCAGATCCCATATATATAAACAGCTATGGAAATTTTAGTGTTACTAATGTATGATATTATAATTATATAGACTAGTAATACTAGGTAAAAAAGGGAATGTGGGCTGTTTGCTGGAATATGCCCATCTTTGAGAAAAGTCAGGCACTCCAGCTGGTATGTCAAAGAAATTTTTCTATTTCACAGAAATATTGAACAGGACAGAGTTAAACAGGCAAGAAAGAACTTACTCAAGATAATTGAAATAGGTATCAAAAATATTGTAATAGGGGAAGAAAGACTGAACTCAACTCCACATGTAAAGGGCAGCTGGTGCTTTAGAACTCTAAGGATTCAGAAAACGTCACTCCCAAGGTGCGCCCCTGTGGTGTGCAGAGTAATTTGAGCTGCAGGAGACCGAGACCCTGAGGGCTCCAGAGAAACTTCCTGCCCTCTCCCCCACCCCGCCCTGTCTTAATTACCTAGAAGGATTTAAAGGAGGGGCCTTGCACATAATAAGAGATTATTTGGGATAGCTTATTTGACCTTTCTACATGGCAAAGCAAATTACTAATTATTGAACATCCACTATTTTTCCTTGCTTGAGGATATATGTTATTGACTTTTTTTTTTAAGAGAGAGAGGAAGAGAGGAAGAGAGAAAGAAACGTCATTTTGAGAGTGTAACGTCAATTGGTTGCCTCTCATATACACCCTGACTGGTGATCAAATCTGCAACCTAGGTAAGTGCCCTGACCAAGGATTGAACTCACAACCTTTTGGGGCAACCAACACAGCCACTTGGCCAGGGCACCACCTGTTTTTCTTATCATCCTCTCCTCTGAAGCCACTAAGGCAATTTACCTCATCCTTAGCTTAGAATGCCTTATGTACCTCATTTTCACTTTCTGTCCCGGAACCGCTCAGGTATGTAGGGTTCCCGTACATACACAGGTAATTACATTTCGTTATTTTTCTCTTGCTAATCTATCTCATGTAGATTTGATTTTTAGACCAGTGGAAAGAACCTAGGAAGGTAGAGGAGAATTTCTCCTGATCCCTGCTGCAGAATCAATAGGAGGGAGGAGTTTAAAAGTTAAAATTGTCACTGATCCTTTTGATAGGGGACTTAAGAGTTGGAAAATTTTAGTTTAAGGTAAATAGTTATTCTCCTAGCAAGTAATGTATATGTTAAAGCTTTTGTTTCAGAAACTACAGACAAGGCCCACCCTGGCTCCTGGGAAAACAGCTGACCTCCTGGGGCACTGCTAAAGATTACTTGCCTGGGGACAAGTGGAGGCATCCGGGCCTTTGTGTTCCACGGAGAGACAGATGACCACTAGCCCCTGGGAACAGCTAACTGCCCAGGACAGGAATGTTACAGTTTCTTCTACCTGACCCTCCCTGAATTTCAAAACCCCTCACTGCACCTTGTTTATTCCCTGCTATAAAAACCTTGGCCTGGAAAGAGAAGGGAAGATGGTCTGTTAGGGTATGAACCCACCATCTTCTCAGATCTTCGGACATCTGAATAAAGCGCCATAAAGATTCAATCGCTGTCATTGCTTATTGGGTTTGGTAGTGACAGGCAGCCCGAACACTGGTGTCTTTTCTGGTTTCACTTTGATCTACTTAGCAAAATTTCTCAGCACAGAATGTACACGTATCATAGAGTTAAGAGGCAAACAGGTCTCATGTTGTTAATCACAATGAAAATGAACATAAAATTTTACCTTAATGCCTCTTCTTGGGGAACAAGAGCTTCCTCATTAATGTACATAATCCATATTATAAATTTTAATTGTTTCTGAGATTATAGTAGCTGTAACTGGCAGACACAACTAGGAATGACTCAAATTAGGTTCTTCATTTATGTATGTGTGTGCACATGAATGTGCATCCATGTGTTTATCTGATAACTATAAAAAGCACAGTCATTTACACCCTCACCTAACTGATCAACATGGGTACTGAAAAATACATGACTTTGCAATTCCATCATATTCATTAGCCTGGCTTTTCTTCTTTACGAGATTCTTGCCCAAGAAATAGCTTAATTGTACATGACAGGTGTCAGAGCAAGAAATGTCCAAATCTGTAGACAACTTTGTAAGAGTTTATTTGGGCCAAACTGATGACATGCCAAGGAAGCAAGATCTCAAATACTCCAGAAATTGACAGTTTTGTGGAGTTTCCCCCCTATATTTGGAATTAAGGAGTTTGGAATTTGGAAAAAGGAATATTGGATGAATGTTTCACCTTTGAGGGGTTGGAAAACAGAATTACTCCTGGCATTTCAAAGGTGTGTTAACCTAGATGCACAAGAACCGTGGGTAGGGCTTGCTTAGACCTTTTTCTAAAGAAATCATAGGGCTGGGTGGGACTAACCACGAAGACCTACCTAGTGGGAATGTATAATCTGATCACCTTGTGAGGTTACCTTCAGTCACTGCACTCAGACATATCCCCTTTTCTGTCTACTCAGGAACTTACAGAATGCTCCATCGAATCTTCCATGGAAAACATCAACAGGCAGTTCATGTCTTTACATTATTTTAATCTGCCACTTTTGAAATCATCTCCTTGTATAGTAGTTTCCACCATTCCCATTGTTGGTTAAGATCGACTTCCTATTCCTAATTAAGTCTACCTTTTTTTCTCCCACTGAGAGATCTTTCTTTGACTAGGCTTCAAATTCTTCATAAATTCAGACCTTGCCTGTCTCTCTCCCTTTCCAATACCAAAAAATATCTCCAGAGGTGACATTCTCCCTTACCCAATAAGCAATAAACTCAGCTTTGTTTTATCAACAGATTAGGTTGGTGATTTTGGGGACCGAGTATTTGACAACAGTGTGTCTGTTTGGGAAATAAACCAACAAGACGTTGTAGGATACTTATCAGAGACACACGCACAAAAGATTATCTGCCATCTGAAGGAATAAAGGGAAAAAGTGAAACTTTTCCCCTAAATGGGAGACTAGACTTCACTGACAACAATAGAACTGATTATAAAATCTTTATTAACTTACAAATAGTAACCCCAAGAAGAGTTTTAGAGTCTATATTTAGTCCTTAAAAATTGCTATTTTTTTACTAGTATTGCGCTTCACTAAGCTCTAAATTTTATTACCAAAACCAAGTATATTATTGATCAACTTAGACAACTTGCACTCTTTGATGAGTAAATTATAGCTACAGAATCCTGAAACATAGTAGAACCCCATATAGAAATTAATTCCTCTCCCTAGCAGTAGTTATTGTTTTCCAAAACATTAAGCAGTGATTACACCATATAGTGGCATTTTTACCAGGTGTTTAACCATAAAGCTTTTATTTAAGAAAATAAAAAGGATCTCCATGGGTACATAATTTAAATGACTGGCCAGCAATTTATAATGTAAATAACTCTTTACACTGACCAAAGTTTTCTAATTCATTTGTTTCTTGTTTTGATTATAACCATCTACGTATAAATGCAGAAGCATACAAAACAGTTATGCTGCTTCCAGGGGAACCTTTATATAGGAGAAACAGAGTGAGTAAATTCACACATAGTATTCACAGAAGTATAGTAGGAGGTTTGGGGATTAAAAGCAGGAGCCTTACTTTTATCACTGGCAATTAGTGGGCATTGTGTATTGAGAGTACCCAGTTAATGCCTCTTTGTTCTCAGGAGATTACAGCTCAGAAGGAGTGCTGGTAGTTTTGGTTTGCTAATCTGCATGGCTTTGTTGCTCCAGTCTTTCAGCCACAATCAGATAATCATTTCCTCTTGTTTGTCTTCATTCACTTTCTGCCTCCTCCTTGGATTTAACTATCAAATGTCCTCTGCTTTTGACCAAAGGCCCTTCAACAAAAACCCTGAAGTTCCTGACATCATTATTCTTTTGCAAAAAAAGGATTGTGTGGGCATACTTATGTAAATAGTTTCTTTTTCTTGGTCAAAGTCTAGTGTTCAGTGTATTGTACTGGTATTCTTATAAACTATAGATATCAGAGTTTATTCCAGTATAATATCATAAAGGGATAAGGAAAGCAAACTCCGTGAGCATAAAATTGCATTGTGAATAAGATTTTTTGACATTATATCTGGAATCTTCTTTTTTAAGTGTTTTGTATAGTTTATTTGTTTCAAAGAAACCCTTAAATTATCAAGGTATATATCTCTCTGTCTATCCATCTTAAAAATGCCATGTTTATTAAAGATTTTTCTTGGTAACAACTCTTCTGTTTTACAAATATCTACCGCTTACCAAGTCACAGGCCTTTTCAAAACAACAATTTATAAAGCGAAGTGGGGTGTATTTTAAAAGTGGTGTGTAGGAGGTATTAGAATAAATCCTGTTATACATGAGCAGAATTTTGGCACATAACTCCCTCGCAGTTCTTTAAAAACATACCCTTTCTTATAAAAATATCTGCTTGGAAGCTAACAAGCCAGAACAAACTTTCTGCCTTTTTAGGTGTTATCTTATCTACAAAACTCAATTTAACCTTTTGAGTTATTCACTCTCAAAAAAATCTTCAATCGTACTAAGACTCTGTGTCTTTGACCAGAGGTTCAGAACATGCTACCCCAAAATATGCCTCTTTGGCAAGAGCTGAAGACATTTGGAAATCTATGGTTGCCAGAAGGACTCTCAGACTTCCCTCTTTCTACATAAAAGCAAGTCATGAAATTTCCCATGCAAAAGGTGCTCTTCCTGCTCTAGGAAGGAAAAACATTCTTGTTGCTGCAGGCTGGCAGGCAGTGCTGAAATGGATTTAAACAAAACAGCCTACCAAAATAACCCATCTTCCTTACTTTCCCCATATATCTCTTAGTCATTCTGCCATAATTTCTCACCCCTAGAAGCTTAACCTCTTTTCCTTTTACCTTGTCACTTCTTCAGTTTTGTCATTCTTGGTACTAACAGCTTCTTCATGTCTGCCTTTTTCTGATAAAAGCTCCTGTGTGCACGTAAATATTTAAGATCTGTGCATTTTTCTCCTCTTCATCTGTCTTTTGTAAGTTTCATTCATAAGTCCCAGCCACAGTACCTAAAGAGGTGGAGCGATTTCTTTTTTCTTTCACCCCCTACAGTCATGGTGACAGGGATGGGATATTATTGGCTGGGACATCCTCCTCGTTTTGGAGGCTACAGCTGAGATTTTGCAAAAAAATCTCAAAAATTTTGTGAGAAAAAGTCAGCAAAAGTTAAATGAGTCTTGTACTTTCTGTTTTGTGTACTCTTTTTTTTTTTTTTTTTTTTTTTACAGATTTTATTTATTTATTTTTAGAGAGAGGGGGAAGAAGAAAGAGAGGGAGAGAAATAGTGAATTGAACCTGCAAACTTTCAGTCCATAGGCCAACACTCAATCAACTGAGCCACACCAGACAGGGCAAGTAGTCTTTATTTTAATTGATCTTTTCTCTCTCAGATATGAAAAATATTTTCCTTTGTCTCTGTATTTTGTGCCATTTTTCACAAGGAGGACAATCATAGGGTAGAGCACAGACATGACTCTTATAAGCCTATTATTTGAGCTGGCTTCAAAGGGTGGAGTCTTTTTGGATAAACTGTGCAGTAGATCATCAATAAAACGACTAGATGAGATTCTATTGCCTTGTTTTGATTCCTGAGTGCTTGGCTTGTAACCTGGCTTCTGTCGGCCGGGGCACAGGTGTTAGTCCTACATCAGGTGGCTAGACATCAGACTATGAACCCAAGACACAAGGCACACTAGCAACATTTTCTTTGTCTGACCTTGTCCGTTCTAGGTGTGGTTGTCTTAATGAGGGTCAGCTCGTAAATAGCCTTTGTCATCTCTACTCTTATCATCCTGTCAGTGCTAGAAAAGTCTCCTATCAGTATCGGGTGCCCTGTATCACAGATTATCAGCTCTGTGATTGGAGCCATCTAACTTTTGTGGGAGACCAGAGACATAAGTTTTCACAAATACCATTTTTAATACTGGTGACTGCGAGCGTCTTTGTTATCTTTGGCTGTGTTTGTGAGTGTCTTCTTGGATAATAGGGGCTGCACCCACTTCAGGATGTCTTTTTCATTCAAGATAAAAATATATTCTAAATCTGGAACATTACCTATAGGTCTTTCTGTGGCAAGCCCTATTGGATTGAGTCACTATTGGAATGGATATACCTTTTGAAGATTCTATTCTTTAATGGCTAGATGATGGATCCTTTTGTGAGTAGAAGTAGGTAGCTAGATATTAATAAAGAAGGAAGCAAAGGGAGTCAGACATCAAGTCTAATATAATAGGGAGATAAATTGGATAATGAGCCTGCTTCATTAGAAAGTTGAATCATTCATAAGCTACTAGAGGGCTTTGCATCCTCAGTGTAACCAAACAAACTGGGGCTTATTCATGTGGAGCCTTGGTTTATGACCCAACAATTAGTGTTGAGGGAAATAAGTTTTTATTTACAGGATTCCAGCCTTGGGGTGCTGAGAGCACTCCTGCTTAGAGCTCTGTTCCCTCTGAGACCCAGCACTTCCCTTACTCCCCACCAGGCTAGAAGACAAAAACATGCCCAAAAGTTTCCATATCCTTATCTGTTCTTAAGCCAGGTGTGCAAACAGTTCTCCATCTTTTCTGGGAGGCATACTTGCGGGTCTCAGGGTCGCCATCCACTCACAACAGCTCTCTCCTTCAGGATCTGCGGTACGTTGTCCTCAGCCTCCATGAACTAGTCCAGGAAAGCATGTGCCATGTTACACTGGATCATGGTGGAGTCCAAGGAAGGCACACGTCCCAAGAGAGTGGCCTCTCCGTATGTCCCTCAGAGAAGCAGAAGTCAGCATTCCCCAGTCACAGTTCAGCATTCCAGGCATCTCTCAAGAATCCGTGTGTGGTTTGGCAGGTTCCCACACAGCTCCATCAACTTTCTGGATCCCCTCACAGCTCCATCGGCTCTCCCCTTACACTCTTTTCTCAGCCTTCATGGCTCCCTTCTTTACTACCCCAGGCTGCATGCCTGAATCTCCGTATTTCACGGCTCCTTCCTCATGGCTGCCTTCTCAGAAGAGCAGAAGTAGCTCTTCCCTTACTACCGGCAGCATGGCTGAATCTCTCTCAGTTCTCTCAGTCCACCCTTATTTTAAAAGATGACCCAGAGCTGGCCCTGGCTGGTGTAGCTCAGTGGATTGAGCGCGGGCTGGGAACCAAGAGGTCCCAGTTCGATTCCCAGTCAGGGCACATGCCTGGGTTGCAGGCCAGGTCCCCGTGAGGGCCATGTGAGAGGCAACCATACATTGCTGTTTCTCCCTTGCTTTCTCCCTCCCTTCTCCTCTCTCTAAAAAATAAATAAAATCTTAAAAAAAAAAAAAAACAAGGAAAAAAAAAAATAAAAGTTGACCCAGAGCTTCCTATATGACCTCATATCCAGCTCCTCCTACATATGCTACTTTTGCCAATTCCCCTGTATCTTTTATCTTCTTTTGGCTGCCATCTTTAGTCAGGGCCAGAATACCCTGTGACTCGGTAACCTCCACCTCCCTACCTCGGGCACAGGTGCTGCATAAGGTTGCCTGGTAATATCAGGAGTCCCTGAAAGTGCTCCCAAAGCCATTTGCCAGGGTGGCAGTCCACTTCCCTTCAGGAAAGATATAGCTATCAACTTGCTATTGTAATGTAAAGTATCTTGAACATCATATTGTAACTGGAAAACAGACTGGCATTTGGGCTGTCCGTCACTACCAAACCCAATAAGCAATGACAGTGATTGAATCTTTATAGGCACTTTATTCAGATGGCCGGCGATCTGAGAAGATGGCGGGTGTATACCCTAACAGACCATCTTCCCCTCTCTTTGTTCAGGCCAACGTGTTATACCAGGGGATAAGCACAGTCGGTATGGGCTTTGAAGTCCAGGGGATTCGGTGAGGAGCACCGCCACATTCCTGTCCTGGGCAGTTAGCTGTTCCCAAGGGTGGGTGGTAGTCTGTCTCACAGAGACCTGGATGCCTCCAGTTGTCCCCAGGCAGTAATCATTAGCAGTGCCCCAGGAGGTCGGCTACTTTCCTGGGAGCCAGGCTGGGCCTTATCTGTAGTTTCTGAAACAAGGCTTAAACGTAAACATTACTTGCCAGGTTTATAACTTTTTACCTTAAACTGAAATGTTCCAACTCTGGAGTCCCCTATCAATATCATCTGCTTGCCCCATCCTCCAACCATGGGCTGTGGGGGATTTCTCCTACATTCTGGGGACCCCTGCTTTGCACCCTATTTCACCAGGACTTAATCCCTCAAGGGGGTAGGAAGGATTCTTACCAGTCATTACCAGGGGAGGAATGAAACCAGCAGGAGAAATTCCTCTTCCTGGCACATGCCCAGTAGAAGCCAAGATGGGCTCAGGAGGAGGTATTTTTACTATAAATGCATGTACAGTGGGAGCCGAGAGAGTGGCCACAAAGCCCTGTCTATCTAGCTTGGGAAAAGGATTGAATTGGATAAGAGATGCAGAACCCCAAAGACCAAGGAAATAGATTGGTTAGGGGAAGGACCCAATGCAAGCCTGTAAAGAATTGGGAAATTGATTGATTAGGTTGAAAAATTGCCTGGTCCTTTCCAAGCTCGAGATAATATAATCCAAGCTTGACAAAGCTCTCTCTCTCTTAGTTGGTAACATGCACTCACACGTGCACTCATGCATTTTCTCTCCATAGCAGCTGTGCAGACCTAGGAGTCGCATGGTCAACAGCCACACAGACCTCACATGCAGGTTCCAACCGTGAGCATGGGTACAACAATGCAGCTCCTGCTGGCGTGCAATCTGGAACAGAGATTAAGCTAGCTGGATGGAGACAAAGACTGAACTGAACTAAGCCTCAGCATGGCACAGAATTTTTCGACAGTGGGCCTGTTGAAGGCCCATTTTACTGGGCCTGATGAAGATAAGTTCGGACTTTTTTCACAGTGGGACAGGTGGAGAGAGCTTGAAACATGGGGGCAGCTTTCCTCTTCAACCCCAATAAATTTTACCACACCACCTCAATCTCCCAGCTTTTCTCGTGATTCTGTGAAAGGACCCCGTTTCCACTCATAACACTTTGATTTGAAAACCTTTTCTATTTGGAAAACAATTTAGAGAGTTCTCATCCTAAACAATTGTCCTACTGGTATCTGTGTGAGGATCAAATGGAAAGAGGAACAAAAAGGAGCACATGGGATCTTTTAACACGACTGAAGAATAGAAATCAGAATAAGAACAGAAGTTAAAATCTACATCCACAATAAATGCCCACAATGCACCCCCAACTCCCTGTCCCTGGTCTTTCCGATGATCTTTTGGTTCTCTGTACCCCTGGCTTATATTCCCTCCCCAAACCCGGCCCCACCTCAACACATTCTTTTAATCTCTGAAAATCCTTTGACATCCCCAGAAAAATTTCTAAACACCCAACTGACCATTTTCTTCTCTTTTAGAGCAAAAATGACAGAAAGCACTCCAGGTGTGGGCACACAGGTTACTTATGTAAATACTGACGGCCAGGAAGTAACTTTGGTCAATATCCTGGGGCCATATGACAGGAATCATTTTGCTGTCTCTTAGAATTCCTCCTTCCTTCTGGGTATCCATCTTCAAATCTCACCACCCCCAGGCCTTTCTCTGGAATGTTCTCTTCAGATGTATACTGGAGCCCTACCACAAAGAAAGCACGTCCTTTGGGCAGCAATCTTTTAAATTACACAGTCCTTCACTCCCACTTTTGAAAGATTCTACCAAATTTAGATAAAAGTTGGAAAGATTAGTGGCCATTTGCAGCCCCACTCACAGTGGCCTCAACTGGCTATTAAGGGGTGTTCTTCCCATCTATGAAATAGTATCCTCATAAGAGAAGCCACACGGCTCTCTGGGGAGACTCTTCTTCCCTAGCAGAGGAAATGGATGGTCAGAATTTCTCCCAGCCTCTCCTCCAGATGATTAGGAAATGGTCAGCTGGAAGCCAATATTCAAGGAAATGGATCATCTGGAAATCAATATTTAAGAAGAAATAGTAGATGTCTTTCCCCCAAAGGGAATAAGTCTAAGGTTAAAGTATTCACTCAGAAAGAAGGGGAACATCCTATGGTCTTTACAGAACACTTTTATGGAGACTTTCTTATGGAGACAGAAATATGACTCTAAGGGTAACAACACCTATCCTTTTTTTTTTTTTCTTGCCAACCACAGAGCCTTCTCTTCTCATCTCAAGATATTTGCAGATATTATAAAAGGCCAGGCCAATGGGCAAACATTTGTTCTGCATTTAAAACAAAGCTTAAATGTAATCTTCCCAGATCCCAGCCCCCTCAGAAGGTCTGTTTTCCCTCTCTGTGGGAGAAAACTGACCCACTGATTGAGGTCAGTCAATTCACAGTTGCACCCCAGGACCCACCATAAAATGTAAAATACACTTTTAGGATATGTACTTCTTAAATGACTCTAGTGCAACTTCTCTTCCATGGGCTGAGAGGATTTATCCATGCTTGTCACCTTTAATTCTGTTCAAGTTGTTGGGGTTTCTGGGTAACCTATTTTGCTGTCCAAATTTCAAGCAAGCCCAAGATTCTTAGGGCCTCTTACCACCCCTGCATATCTTTCCAGTTCCTGACTCCTCATCAGCAAACCTTTTAGGTAGACACTTGTTATGTAAATTTAATACTGCCATACAATGTCATGAGAAAGGTAGTTTTATTTCCCAGCCCTCAGGCCAAATCTCAAACTTACTTCTTTCCCTAAGGGAGACCAATGTCAATTTAAAATCCTCTGAAGAAGACTCAACCTTGAAAGATGTCCTACTTAGTCCTGGGGCTTCACAAGCAATTGAGTTTGGATTGCTACTGAATGCAGAGCCCATGCACATTTTCTGGAAAAGCAATAAACCTGTCTCGTTATTAATTGGCCCAAACACTCTCTCCCTCAAGAAGCAAAACAGGGAATTGAACCTGTAGCAGAGCTGAGTGTTCTTGTATTTACTTCGCACCATGCAATGCCTGAATCTTGCCAGTAATGAAAGAAGGGAAATTTGATGCAGTTGGTAATCACATTTTTGATTTGTACAAGATCTAAGAGCCATACATGATTTTGTAATTCCTCATCAGACTCTAGTCCCTAGTCCAACCACTATTCTCATTTCAGTTACTGCTGACATAGCCTGATTTACAGTAATTGACTCTTGTTCAGTTTTCTAATTCCATTGCACTGGGCTCCCAATTTCTCTTTACCTTGGTGCTTACAGGAAGACAATTAACATGGACTTGCATACCTCAGGGATATTGTGAGTGTCCCCCAATATGTTCCCAAGTTCTTAAAACTGGTTTAGACTTTGTTCTTTACCCAAGCCTCCACTGATTTCCATTATGTTGATGATCTCTTACTTGCTAACCAAACTAAGCAGGTTGTTCTTATAGATTCTCCAATTCTCCTAAAAGCACTAGCTGAACAAGGCCGTAAAGCCTCCCAGTATAAACTTCAGTGGGTCCAGACAACTGTCTCCCACCCAGGACGTGAGATATCTCAGGGTGCTCACCACTCACACCACAATGCCTTGAGACAAGTTTGTTCAATCCTCTGCTGAAAACAGCTATGTTGATTTCTAGGAAAAGCCACTACTGTTGTCAATGGATTCCTAATTTTGCAGCCCTTGCTAAATAAACCTCTATATCCTCTCATCCCAGAAGCTACCTCAGGTCTTATTTCCTGGCCCTTGGAATTGGCAGTGACCTCCTTTAAAACCTTAAAGTTAACACTACCCACATCCCTGACTCTTGGCTCGTCCAATTTTGACAAACATTTTCTCCTTTGTTGCCATGAAAGTAATGAAATTACTGTAAGTATTCTAGGACAATCTTTTATGTTCAGATATGTAGTATATGTCTCATGTCAATCAGATACTATGGCCTCGGACACGCGCCCATGCCTGTATGTTCTAGCCACTGCTTCTGCTCTAATTGACAAAGCCGTTGCGCTTACATTAGGCTCCCATTTACCTCTCTGATCCTCCTGTTGTTTCTGTCCTCTTATAAGTTTATAAGACACACTCTTTATGCAGAGGCTGACCACCTATGAAAAAGCCCCATTAACCAATCCCTTTATTATGTTACAAGGTTTAACCCTTTACATCCAGCTACTCTGCTATCCCTCCCTGATAATGGGGGCCCCACCCCATTCCGCGTGATTGCTTTGCAACTGCAGAAATAATTTCAAAGCTTCAGGAAGACTCTCTTAACTATCATCTTAGACAGCCCAGGTTTACTTCAAGTTTGTGATGGCTTTTTAAAAAAATAACTGGTCATACCATAGTTTTCCCACATGAAATACTTTCCTTTCTTTTGAAAGATCTTTGAGCAATTAAGGTATTTAACTATGATGTTAATCAGTTTAACCTTTTGCATGTGGTCAGAGTGGCAGAGGAAACATATTTGGTAATACGTATTTGCCAAAGATATTTTAGTTTTTAGCAATAAGAGAGATTAGGAAATCAGACAACATTTGTAAACTCACAAGCCAGGATATATGTTTCCAGAATAGGTTTCAGCATTGGAAAATGGTGATGTAAATTAGATCTTAATACTTTGTAATATTGTTAATGTGAAAGGATAATCCAGATAATACTAACTGATTGTTAATGTAAACGAATAATCCAGATGATGTTAACAGTAAATAAACAAGGTACTTTCCAGCTAAAATAACACAAGGGGGAAATACCTCTATAGCAATACAACTTATGGTAGAGACATGTAACTAACAGTTAATATAGATATAGACCCGTGTGAACCACATTATAAATCAAAACTATCTTTGCTATGGATCAAATGATTAAACTATGGAATCTTTAAAAAACTACTATTCAAAATTAAAGAAAAATTTCGAATGGTCAGTGTGGTTAGGTGAAAAATGACTCTCCCAAAAATATATACATCAAATCACTAGAATCTATGAATGTTACCTTATTTGGAAAAAGGCTATTTGAAGATCTCATTAAGTTAAGGATCTTGAGATAAAATCACCCAGGATTATCAGAGTGTGTCCGGAATCCAGTGATAAGTATCCTTGTAAGACACTTACAGAGAACACACAGAGGAGAAAGGTGACAGAAAGCAAGCAGAGATTGGGGTCATGTGGCCACAGCCAAGGAAAGAAGTGCTGCCGGCCACCGGAAGCTGGTAAGGCCGAGACGGGTTCTCTCCCAGGGCCTCCAGAGTAAGTGCAGCTCCGCTGACACCTTGATTTCAGACTTCCGGCCTCCAGAGTGAGGTAAAAATAAACTGCTGCTGCTTTAAGCTGCCCCGCTGTGGTTGTGTGGTTGTGTGCTACAGCAGTCGTAGGGAACTAACGCAATCAGAGGGACTGACTTGGAGTCACAAGCATGAATAAAACCCATTTTAAAGTATTCCATATATATTTCTGGCAAGGTGTTTAGTCTTACAAGGCCTTCTGTCTTAATATTCCTGGATATTTGTTAGCTGGAAATGATGTTTATTCTTTCTGGTTAATATGAATAAATATTATCCATAATATATTAATTAATAGTTCTTACAAGACAAAAGTACTGGTATTAGTTCTGTTCTTTCTGTTCTGCTTGCCTTCTGGAATAGAAAATAGGACTTAGGCAGGCTTTCTGTGGATAGAAAAGAGGCTTATTTTTGTCTTGAACGAAGTTTCCAAATACAGTCAATAATATGTGAGGAAGTGTTTACAAAGGTATGAAATGCTTGTTTGCACAAATACCTGTCATACAAATACCTGCCGGTCCTGAACTCCCTAACCTCAATCAGAAGCAGCAATGGAGTGTCCATTCCATATCGCTTTACAGTCAACAAATATTTTGGTTTTTTCCTTTCCATCAGAAAGAGATAGGTAGGAGGATGGTATGAAGGGAAAATAAATGGTTCCTGGAACTGTTTTTCAATTTTTCCAAAATATTATGAATTAAGTGAAATAAGTTCAAGGCAGGGCTTTTCATCTGGGTGCTGTTGTCAGAGTCAATCTGATATGTCGGTTTGAACAAAGCAGGTCTTTCTGTGGGAGTCGCCTACGAACTGTAGCATCTTCAGCAGAATTCCTGTCCTCTGCCCACTAGATGCCAGCAACCTGCGTCTCTCCATTGTGATGATCAGAATTGTTTCCTGACATTACCGACTATCTCCTGGGGCGATACTCCCAGATTTAAAAAAAAAAAAAAAATGCATGGGTTTAAGCATACTGTTTTCATGTTCATTAGTATTCCTGTGTGAAATTTATATTTTCACAATGACTATTCAGATCATTTGTATTTTATTTTTATACTGTTATATACTGGGGAAAAGGTGAAAAAGGCAAGTCAAGTCCCTGACCTTGCAGAGCTTAGAGTCTCGTAGGGAAGGCACACAGAAATTAAATTACTGTAAAAACAGATGCAATCTGATAACTGATGGCAGGCACAGTTAGTTACCAACTCATAGCTATTTCTCCCATCTCTGATGAGAGAACCCAGTTAGATGATGACGCACATTCCTCTTTGCCAGACATTTACTTTGTTTATTTCCTTGCATCTGGTGTAGTCATTTGTTGAATTCTGTTGAATGAGGTAAAAGGAGTTGCTTGCTGAGAGTTTTATGAGAAATATTCTTATCTATATTATAATGAAAAAAAAAATGTCTGCCCACCCTCCACCTCCTTTCTTTCCCTGCCTTGGGGCTGCAAAAGGATATGAGGCTGAGTTACAAGAACCACCTTGTTACGCTGAGCTGATGAACAGAGAGAATCAAAGGCAGAACTGAAATGCTAAACCAGTAATAGTTGTCACTGTTATAACACAACTCCAGTCATTTCGTGGTGACTTCTAGTCAACTCTCATATCTCATGAAGCATTCTTAGTTTTATTTTTTATTTACTGATTTTAGAGAGAGAGAGAGGAGAGAGAGACAGAGGGAGAAACATTCATTGGTTGATTCTTTTCTTTCTTTCTCTCTTTCACCTTACTGAGGGCATTTTTTCATTGCTTTTTAGAAGAGAAGAAGAAAGAGCGAGGAAGATACAAAGAGAGAGAAAGACAGAAAGAAATATTGGTGCAAGAGAGAAACATCAGTTGGTTGCCTCTCGCACATGCCTGGGTTAGGGATGGAACCCACAGCCCAGGCATGTGCTCAGATCAAGGATTGAACCTGCAACCTTGGCATATTGGGATGGCTCTCTAGCCAACTGAGCTGCCCAGGCAGGGTGAAGCAAAAATATTCTTGACTGATTTACAAATTGTGGTATTTGTGGTGAAATCTGTGGTATGAAGTAGGCATTAACTAAGGAGAAGTTATGGTAGTGTATAGTGTGCTGACAGAGAAATGGTGGTGCAAAGGCCCTGAGGCATATTTCTAAGGATTGAAAGAAGACCTCAGGGACTTCCGACAAGATGGCAGCATAGGTGAACGCACCATGCCTCCTTGCACACCAAACAAGGAAAAACCCAGAAATTTATCTAAACAAAAACAGCCAGATCTGACAGAAAATCGAACTGAGAGGAAGTCCGACAACCAAGGGATTAAAGAAGATACATTCATCCAATCTGGTGAGCCAGGAGGAACAGGGCAGAGGGAGAGCGCTCGGGGACTCTGCAGTGAGCTGGTGAGCAGACGGCAGGAACCTGGTTGGAGAGGCGGTTCCTGCGGGGCTGCAGCACACCGAGATGGGGGTGGCTGACCTAAGCGCAGCCAGTGCCCGGCTCATCCGGACCCAGCGGGGCCGAGACTGGTGGACCGGGCAGGTCTGAATTCGCCTGCAGACAAACCCTGAGAGAAAGCAGGGCGCAACCCATCGGCGCAGATTGAGAGCACCTGTGGGGGTGGAGTCGGCAGCGGGAGGAACTCCAGGCCTCACAGGAGAGTTCACTGGGGAGACCCATGGGAGATTGGAGCTGTGCAGCTGTCCACCCACCCAGAGTGACCCCCGGAGCCAGTGCAGAAGGGCTCGAATTGCTTGCAGGAGGCGGTGTGGGTGTGGAGAGTGGAGAAGGTGCCATTGTGCGCTCAGGTCCTGCCCCCACAGGCTACGTCACAGCACAACTACCGTGAGTTTCCCTGCCCAGGTGAACCCCAAAGCTCTGCCCTCGTTACAGTAACAGACTCACGGAGGGAAAAAAAAAATGGCCCAAAGAAAGGATCAGATCAAAGCTCCAGAACTAACCGACCAAGAGATAGACAACCTATCAGATGCATAGTTCAAAACCCTAGTAATCAGGATGCTCACAGAATTTGATGAAAAATTATCGAAATTGCTTGAACAAATGAGGAGAGATCTGCAGGGAACCAATAGGGATAAGAAGGAAACTGGGACTCAAATCAACAGAATGGACCAACAGAAAGAAAAAAAAACATCAAACCAGAAAAGAATGAAGAAACAAGAATTCAAAAAATGGAGGAGGGGCTCAGAAACCTCCAGGACATCTGTAAACGGCCCAACACACAGATCATAGGGCTGCCAGAAGGAGAAGAAGAATTCCAAGGAATTGAAAACTTATTTGAACACATAATGATGGAGAATTTCCCAAAGCTGGTGAAGGAAATAGACTTTCGTGAAGTCCAGGAAGCTCAGAGAGTCCCAAAGAACTTGGACCCAAAGAGGAACACACCAAGACACATCATAATTACATTACCCAATATTAAAAATAAGGAGAGAATCTTAGAAGCAGCAAGAGAAAAGGGGACAGTTACCTACAAAGGAATTCCCATAAGACTGTCAGCTGATTTCTCAAAAGAGACCTTATAGGCAAGAAGGGGCTGGAGAGAAGTATTCCAAGTCATGAAAGGCAAGGACCTACATCCAAGAATACTCTATCCAGCAAAGTTTTCATTTAGAATGGAAGGGCAGATACAGTGCTTCTCAGATAAGGTCAAGTTCAAG
>PVJI01002045.1:0-17140 GCA_004026765.1 Micronycteris hirsuta
GCTCCGCCCCCTACCCCTCCACTCCTTCAGACTGTGGACACTGCTTCGCTCTGGCTCCGCCCCTACCCCTCCACTCCTTCAGACTGTGGACACTGCTTCGCTCTGGCTCCGCCCCCTACCCCTCCACTCCTTCAGACTGTGGACACTGCTTCGCTCTGGCTCCGCCCCCTACCCCTCCACTCCTTCAGACTGTGGACACTGCTTCGCTCTGCTCTTCCAGACTAGGACTTGAGGTGTTATTTTGTATTTCGTATTTTTTTAATTCAAGCAGCGTTATCAAGGAAAGGATTTAATTATATCTTTATACTGCATTTAGAAAGACCAGTTTTGAAGGACTTCTATCAATTTCAGACAGTCAATGAAGTTCAAATAATTCACAAGATGGGATCTTGCACCTTTTCATGTCCTGTGGCCTCCTGTTGGTGGCCATCCCTGGGTGTCTTCATTGGGTTCAGTTGCTCACATGCGTTATTATAGATAAAATTTACAGAGATAGGAGTGGGCAGAATACATAAAACAATTTTTAAAAAGACTAAACCTTATTCCTTAAATATAATGAATTAAAGAAGTTTGGTTTTGGTGTAAATTTGACAAATACTACACATTTCATTTTCTATGCCTTTATTAAATAAAGGAGGCTGAACCTACTCATAATTTAACCCTTTCTTTGTTATTAAAATGAACTTCAGGTCCAAGTATGAGTTGTAATACTTTGGTTCTTTTTGCCTGTTAATCAGTTTTCCAGATTCACTTGTTTTCTTAATGTTTGTGAAGTTCATAGCCACTTGTGTTGGTTCTGTCATGAAGTTTATAGCTCTCAAAAATCTCTGCCACATGTAAGTTGGCCTGCCTCTGTCCTGATAGCTCATTTTAAGGAATATCCAGTTGGTCAGGACATAAAAGGTCATTTTAGGAATATATGAGTGTATTTAATGAATGATTTTTCACTAATCTTAAACATATGTTTTTAAGAACTTTTTAACTGTGTGCAGTAGAATGATCCTATTTCTGTATTTGGAGAATGTTTCTATCAGGAGGCAGTGTCTCTAATCAAAGCATGGGTGCATGAATGTCAGATGGCCTGACCCCACCCCACCCCACCTTCCCTCTGCCCCGGCTGCTCTCTCAGTGGACTGCCCAGTAGGCAAAGCTGGTGTCCGGCCCTTCCTGCCACCCACTCCCGCACCGCTCCTCCCAGCTGTAGCTGCAGGGGGCCGGATCAGAAACAAACAAACCATTCCTCAAAACTGCTCACTCAGAACCAGGCACAATTAGCTTTTAAAACCAGCACATCCAAACAAATTCATAAATAATGAAGAGAAACAAGTAAATTCTGCAAAGTGGGTTTAGACAATGGACTTTCTGCAAATTAGCCCGCTTCCATGAGGTGGCACCTTGGTGGCCCAGTGGGAGATGGCTTTTCCCTGAGCCGCAGGCAGTTCTGAGGCCACTGGCCAGATGGCTTCTCTTCCTTAGTGCTGCTCCAGACACTCCCTCACCTTCCCACCCCCCACACCTCACTTCATGCACTGCTTCTGATTTAATTCTGCAGAGAAATATTTGCACGCATGCATGGAGGTATCCATTGTCAAATGTCCATCAAAGGGGCCCATAGTGAAAAATCAGGGGTAGTAGCTGAAATGTCCATCCAGGAGAGGGGCTACAAATGGAATTAGGTCCCTCTGGTCCCTCCGGTGTACCGCACGAGGCTCTTGCCTGTGACGTTGAGGGCATGGTCACTACTGACAAATATTTTAGCTATTCAAAGGCCTTTCCCACTTATTTACAGTTTTTAATCTTTATTCTGGAGGTTTGCAGTTTCTGTAAGGCTCTAGAAAAGTAGAAAAATAACTTTAGTGAACTTGTTTACTATGATGCCTGGATATTACGTATAGAACAAACGGTAGCAGATGCAACTGTAGTTGGTCCTGGATCTATATCTTTGTAGCAATAGTTCAATGGAACAGACCAACCTCAGTGTTAGTGAATAATTTGCATTTCACACGCATAAGCAACCATCAGTGATGATCGCAATTGAGGGTCACCACAACACCATGAACTGCCTCCATTTACCCATTCTGTCTTTTTGTGCAAGTTGGGGTGCCAGCCCACTTTTCCCTCTCATTCCTTCCCCGGCATCAGGAATCATTCACACTTCTCTGGAAACCAGCCATTCCCAACCGTCGTTTTCTTGTGCTGCGTTGGGCTGGAGGTATTGGGAGTCTTTTTGCTTTTGAAGAGCGTAAACTCCCCCCCCCCACCTTTTTTTTTTCTTTTTAAAGCGTTTAAAACATTCCCCAGCTGGTGTTGGAAATAAACCTTAATTTTCCTTAGCCCCTTTCTTCCACTGAAGGAGAAATGCAAGAGCATTGAAGGAAGGAGGGGAGTGGCGGAATCGCTGTTGGTGCTGTGTTTGCTCTCTGCCTCTCTTTTCTTAGCAGATTGCCTCAGGAATTTCTGCAGTCAGCTGTAATCTACTCTTGAAAGGCCTCTGTTGGACCAAGCTCTGCAAGCCAGCCAGAACTCTCTCGAGGGCTGCAGGGTTTGGGAGAAGACAATGGAAAGAAAGGGAGTGTGTGTTAACTTGCAGTCCTTCTATTGAGATTACGAAATTTCCTCAAGTTGTAAAAGGTGGCTGGGAAAAAGGAAGAAACTGCTGTTTTGGGGGGGCAGCATTCAATACTCTCTACTCTTTCCTCTTTTTTGTTTGTTTGCCTTTCCCCCTCTCCCCATCCTAGCTGGACGCCACAGAGGGTTTTTTCACGTGGTTCTGAAAACGGGGGCATTTGTGTTCGGCCGGTACCATGGACAGATACAAAACTTCCTATTTTGAATTACGGCGCACCTCAAAATAAAACTTAAAATGCGCATGATAAAAATTTCAGTTTTATTACTGCTTCCCAAGTCAATGAACATGGACAGTAACGTTGGAAATAAGGAAAGCAATTTTTATATAAACCACTGAAGACATATGTATTTTTATCCCATGACTGGCATTTTAAACAGCATTCCTTCCCCTCCTGCTCGCTAAAGAAAACGTTCTTACACTCCTAAGTCAGAGGCAGTTTTTCTGAACCTGCAGCTTCAGCTGTTAATCTAGCTGAAGGGAAGAACAAATTAATTCATGTTTCCTAATTCCAAACAATGACATGAGGGAAGCTCATTACCGTTTTATGTCAGGATCGGGGTTGGAGTTGTAAGGAGTTTGGCTGAAGGTGGGTGTGTCTGACACATCAAGATCCGGAGAGTTATTCTAAACTCTCAGAAATTATTTGAGAAAAAAGAGAAGGGGGTGGAAACAGGCTTCACACACCCTATTCATAAGATAAAAGGGAGAGGGAGGAGGGTACGGATTTTTTCATTCACTTCTTAAAAGTGTGTTCCGCACCTATTGTGTGTCTGTCAGCACTCCAGGTCCTGGGGCTGTAGCAGTGCAGAGCTCAGTGCAGAGTGCCCGCTCTTCCGTTGCCGTCGGGGAGACAGCCGGTAGGCAAGGTAAACGCGTGAAATACAGCGTGACAGTGATAAATGCTAGGAGAGGAAAAGCAGGCAAGTGGTTCTGAACTGTGTGTATTTGAAAGATTACACCCATAAGGGGGTGTTTTCTAAAGATTTGAGGCTGTGAATCAGATGGGGACAAAGGAAAAAACAGGGTGACCAGGGAAGAGGCCACTGCTTGACCCAGGGGAGGGATGATGGCATGGACCAGGGTGTAGCAGTGCAGTGGGGAGAAAGGGCTGGAGGGAGTCTTGCCAGATGAGACTGTGGGTGTAGGAGAGAGAAGCAGGGAGCCTGGCCACCGGCTATAGCCTGGGCGTCCGATGCAGAGCCCTGGTCCCTCTGTGGTGTTCTATGCAGCAGTCACCCAAGACTTTCAGTTTGCCCTGTTTTATATTGTACTTTGTGTGATTGCGCCACACTTAGTTTACAAGCTCCCTGGGATCAAGTGGACTCCTTTTTTATCTTTCTTTCACACCTCATGTTGTCCAGTAAATGTTGGCTGGAACTGAATCGACTCTTCTAAGATCAGCATTTAGGAGACACAGGACATAGTAGAATACCTCCCAGGTTTAGAATGCGTGACTCCACTCAAGGTAAGAATGACAGCCAAGCACCGCAGTAGACTGACTGAGCCACCTAGATGCACTCCCTCCCCAGAAACAGAGGCACCAACTCAGAATACAGGGAAAAGAGGCGGGGCCTCACTTCAAATGCAGCCCCCGCCCCCAGGCTTCCCCCCTGGGTCCAGAGTGGCCCGAGAGGACTGTGCTTTGGGCAGGGGGCATTGGAAGAATGTGGGATTTTGCCAGGTAATGTGATCTCTGGTTTGAATGCCAGTCCCTGGAAATGACCCAGGGTGCTTAGTACCCCTCAACCCCAGGACAAGTCAGCAGTGTGGCCAATGGAGAGACAGGAGCCGCCTGGGTCAGCACAGCCCGATGGAGCAAAGCTCCCAGATGTGCACTGGGCTCTGCGTAAGACTCCTGCCAGCACAGCCAACCAGTGTCTTTACAGTGAGAAAGAAGTGGTGGTCAGTTCACAGCTGCTCTTTACTCCTCCAGCCTGTCAGTTGTGTGTGTGTTTTACTAGATTAGTTAATCTATTTACTGAGTGTGAAAATCACGTGTGTCAGAGGAGTTCACGCCCCACTGGCTTGTTTTGCTTTATTCCCAGGTGGAAAAAAGTCATAATTAATGCTGGTAAAATACATTACCAAGTATTTTCACAGGAGCAGGGCACGTTTTAAGTTCCCCTGTTTTTCCAACGAAGGATTGGCTGGGAGATTAACTGCAGTGAAAGGGTGGAGGTGCCTCAGCCTTTCCAGCTGGTGGTGACATATCTCCAATACCGGAACACTCGGCCGTTGAAGAAGTACGTTTCATCCCTGGTGCTGGGTTATGAGCTCTGGGGAGCAGGTTTAGAGAGTAGCGGTAGAAGCCCTCAAGCTAGCCACCCTTGGCGTGGGCTCCTTCAAATTCTAACTGGTCCTCCCTGGTGGTTGTCCTCCCCTTCAAAGTCTTAAGGCGGGGGTGTCCATCCCATGGCCCACGGGCCACGGGCCGCTTGCGGCCCAGGATGGCTGTGAATGTGGCCCAACATAAAATTGTAAATTTACTTAAAACATTCCTTAGTTTTGTTACTAAGTTTTATAACTTAGTTGTGTACATTTTCTATATTAGTGATCACAAACTTGGGACCTGCTTGACGATTTTAAAAGATTATCGAAAGGGCTTCCCCATAATTAGGGTTATTATGTGAGGACTTTTTCACTTATCTCTGGTAGGGGATATCAAGAAAATTATGCACAGATCTTTTTTTTTTTTTTGGCCTATCAATTTTCGTTAGTGTTCGTGTATTTAATGTGTGGCCCAAGACAACTCTTCTTCCAGTGTGGCCCAGAGACGCCAAAAGGTTGGCTACCCCAGTCTTAAGGTATTAACTATATGCCCCAAGGTCAATGGCTCTCCCACTGTGGCCCTGGGACATGTGAGCTTGGTAGAAATGGAGGCTGTCAGCTGTTTACTTCAGGTCTCCTGCATCTACATCTGTACTTTGCAACTCCCCAGGCAGGTGATTTCTGTGTGCATCCAAGCATGGAAAGATTAAAGGCCCCACACATCATTTGCAAGAGAAATTTGACATAAAGAATTTAAAGTGTAAGAAACTAGGAAACTGTTTTCAAAAATAAAATAGAACTCTTACAATTTCTAAGAAAAACATTAAGATCCCACTATATAAATGGGTGGGTGGCACAAATGGCCAATTTTCAAACTTGGAGATGCAAATGATCAATAAATAGGTTTTTAAAATTCAGTTTTACCAGGAAAAAAAAGTTTGGTGTGGAAAAAAAAAATCAAACACTATGGAACATCACACAGAAGAAAGTAAAACTCTCCCACATTCCTGCCCTTGGACTTGTGTTCACATTTTTGGAGCATTTCCTTCCAAAGTTTTACCCTATACATTGATGGTATTTTGTGAACTTTAAGAAAAAACTAATTTTTATGTAACACCAAACTAGCATTCTTCACTTCAGCCTCCAGTGCTTTGGTGCTTGGAAAAACCTTTCTAATCTAGAAATCAAATAAAGAATTACCTTCTTGAACAATAATAAAAAAAACCCCCATAAAGTTCCCACGAATCAGCTGTTTATGCTGGTCTCTCTCAAAATAAACCACGTCCTGTGACAATGGCAACTGTGGACGGTTCTCAGTCCCGAGCTCTCCTCTCAGACAGGCCATCTGTGTCTCTCATCACCTCCTTTTGTTGCTGATTTCTGGAACTCTTGTTTCTGTTCAGTTGTCCAGTTCCTATAATATACATCACGGAAAACATGTAGCCCACATTTCTGATGATTTGCTTTGCAGGACAAGGTAGCGTATGGCTGTACCCCTTCCCTGACATGCCACGTATGGGACTGGACATGGAAGGGTCACCCTTTAAATTTTCTGATTCTTGAAGATGTTAAAAGTGCCTCCCTCGCTTGAGGCTGACTTTGCTTAAACATACTCTAAAGGGAGGTACTAAGTGGCGGAACCATGCTAACAGACCAGTCTGAGGTCCCAATGTGAACATAAAAACAGGCCTCCTCATGTTTTTCATGCTTGGAGAAAGCGAAGCAACACTCTGCTTCCCCGCAGTGCAAAGCGACAGTCTGGGCTCAGCAAGCAGCTCGGTTTCATTCGAATGGCACCTTCATCTGCAGTCAGCGTCTGAGGGAGCCTCTAAGTGTGGTGTAATGACGGGTGTTCATGTCCCTTTCCTGAGGAAAGGGCTCCGGCCCCCCGGGGGGTGTGGTGAAGGCTGGGGCCCTGCTGTCCGACCACAGAGATGACTGAGGGCATTCTCCATGCCTGTGGCTCTGGTCCGTGTGCAGCGAGGGCAGGGCCCCAGGGAGACCACACTGGGGGCGCCACACAGAGCCACCCTGGTTCTGTCGTGAAGTGTCGCCCCCTCTCACAGCCCTGCATCTGGAGTTGCCACCCAGATAATGAGCACACGGAGGGTGTGGCCGAGCCAGCCCCTCCTCCATCCTCTTTTATCACTCACTTGCATTTCTGCGGGAAATAATACATCTGCCCTTGGGAAGGAGGGGCTGCCATCGGCATCCAGGGGTGATGTGGGCAGAGCTTGGGCAGCAGGGAATGGGTGGGCGGCTGCCACAGCCAAAGAGGGCTCTCCTCTTGCAAAGGTGCTTTGACGCCCCTCCCCACCTCCGCGCCCTGACCATTGTCCTGTGCCAATCAGAAGTTTCCTCACTATCCCTGCCTTGACTCACGGAGATTTGATGCCTGTGTTGCAATGTAAGAAGGCCGTGTCCTTCTGTTTGTCTCCTGGCAGTGGCCAGTGGCTGTGACTCTTCCTTTTAAAGGCTCCCTTCGCTCAGCCCACAGCTGACTTGATGTTGGGGGCACTGAGAGGGCACCCACCCGTGTCCTGATCGTGGTCTACAGTCCGCTCTTGCGCCGCTCCTGGCCCTCACTCCTCACCACCACTAGAAACTCCAGGGCTGCCCTGGGGCTTTGCCTGTGAATGGACTCTGGTGAAGCAGGTGGACTCCGGTGTGGAGCGGTTCCTCTGGAGGCAGAGACCCCGGAGGGGAAAGGAAGTCAGAGTCGGCACACGGGCAATGTGGCCTTGTAGGCAGGTGGGGGAGAACTGTTGGAGTGCTTCAGTGTGCTGACGAAAGGCACTACCTTTGCAAGACACCATCCACACTGAGTGAACCTGAAACTCAGCACAGAGCTGGTGGCACAGTGTTGGTTGGGTAAATATCAGAAAACACTGCTCAGCAAACCTACGGTGATGGGACTGACATCTGTTCCGGGAATCAGCCCGTGTCTGATAGACGTAAAGTGACGCTGCCCGTTCGTGGCTCCTGTCCTTGGTGTCGCAGGACCGCGAAGGTTCCCCAGCAACACCAGGCGCTCTCGCTTCTTGGAATCTGTTGTGTCTGTGCCCTCAGCCTGGAAAGCTCTGTCTGCTTTTGTTTATCTGAATAACTGAGTTATCTTCCCAGAGTCTGCCTGGGGGTCCTGGGCTTCTGGAAGCTTCCCCAAACTCCCCGGATGGGTGGGCAATTCCTCTTCGGCCCTCCCGTTTCATCACTTCCTGTACAAACGGAATGTATCTCCTGGTGGGTCTCTCCTATTAGACTCTTAAGTTCCTTGCCGGGGGCTGTGTTTGCTCATCTTGGAGGCTGGGGTGCCATGTCCTCTTCATAAAGTAACTGCTCGCAGGTGACTCAGAGTCACAGGCCCCCTTCTCTATGCTATTCCTCTGCAGCTCCATTATTCAGTGGGAGAAGGTATACCTCGGCGAATCACCCATCTCATTAGGAAATAGAGAGAAAATATGGTCAGGAAGACAGTAATCTGCCCCCTTATCCTCAGTTTTGCTTTCTGCAGTTTCAATGACCTGCGGTGGAAAATTTCAGAAATAAACAATTCATACGTTTTACATCACACACTGTTCTGAGGAGCGTCCGGCTCCGTCCAGACTGGGACATGAATCATCTTTTTGTCCAGAGTATCCATGTTGCGTACGTTACCCTCCCTTGGTCACTTAGCCATGTTGGTTATCAGGTAAGCTGGCGTGGTGTTGTAGTGTCTGTGTTCAAGTCACGCTTATTTTACTTAATAATGGCTCCGAAGCACAGGAGTGGTGATGCTAACAATTCAGATGTGCCCAAGAGACATCGTGAAGTGTAAGGCTGGCACTCTCCACGGCTTCAGGCACCCACCGGAGGCTTTTGGAATTTGTACCCCGAGCTTAAGGTGGGGGGGGGCACTGTACTGATGTCACTGAGGCTTCTAACCCTGGGTGTTCTGGTCCTTTTCCTTGTAATGGAAGTCTGCCACGTCCTCAGTGCTTCCTAATTACATTCTCCGACCTGCTGGACTCACCTAGCTGTTAGCCCAGCGGGGATGAGCGGTCACGGTCGGGTCATCCTGCGTTTTTCACTGCGACGACTTGCCGCAGTTCCATGGCGGCTGGGTTTAGCTCTCCTTGGCACAACCTGAAAGTAAACCCGGAGAGAAAGTGTCCAGAGTCAGAGAGAATTGGGATGCAGATGGTCTTTTTGATGCGCAGAAACCCTCAGTTCAGATGCAAATCTGTCACAAGAGAAAACCAATATTTCAGATTTGCTGCACTTAACTGCAAAAATGCCATCCTCTATTCTTTTACTGATATAACCCCTCCCTTTGGTTGGCGAGTCAACTTTAATCAAAAGAGTTGTTTTAAAAATCTTTTTTTCTGATGCAGTTTCGTGTGCATCCAAGGCTACTCGCTGTAGATTAATGGCTGTTTCCATCTTGGAGAATACTTAACGGGAGAGCCCGGCCCCATGGGGTGGGTCAGGTGAACCACTGGGTTCTGCCCCCTCGGCTCAGTGACATGATTGATGCCAGACTGTTCCCTTCTGACCCCAGCTAATGATCCTTATCTTCTCTCCAGGGACTAGACCGTCACTTCTTTTTTTTTTCAGAGTGTTTAGGGCAGGGGTGGTGAACATTTTCCCAGTCAGAGTCATTGACCCCAGGAGGGAAGAGGCCATCGCTTCCAGGGAGCGGTCACGCCTTGGAGAGGCACCCCCAGAGCCCAGCCAGGCCTGTCCCAGCTCAGGTGACCTTCTCTGCACAGTTGGAGGGACCTGGCAGATGAAAGGGGTGCCCTGCCCGCCCGGAGTGCAGCGTCCATGGAAGGCCCAACTTGTGTCTATGTGAACGGCCTTAGCTCTATTCTAGAAATGTCTCGGAGCCCTGGCCCCTGTGGCCCAGTTGGTAGGAGTGTTGTCCCACAGACTGAAAGGTTGCGGGTTTGATTCCCAGTTGGGGCCCAGGCCCGGGTTGTGGTTTAGTCCCTGGGTGGGGCACGTGGAAGAGGCAGCCGATGGATGTTTCTCGCTCACATCGATGTTTCTCTCCCTCCCTTCCCCTCTCTAAGTATGTCCTCAGATGGGGGTTAAAAAAAATCATGGAAACCTCTGGGGTTGGAGAGAGAAGGAAAAAGACTCTTTATTGAGCACAAAATGTGCCAAGTGCTTTACCAACATGATGGGGTTCATTATCATATCACTTCAGAAGGTTGGAATGTGTATTTTCAATCCTGTTTTACTGATGAGGAAACCGAGGCAGAGAGAGGCGTCTCTTCTGAAAGGCGAGCATCCATTTAGGAGTCTAGATGCCAGTATTGGCCAAGGCAATGGGGAGTGTGATGCAGAAGGCCAAGTGCAAACCGGGGCAGTGCGTCGCGCAGGCTGAGGACCTTGCCAGCTGGGAGTGCAGGACAGGGCAAGTGAGGGGGCGCAGCGCCCCCAGTGGCGGGCAGGAGAGCAGCCCAGGGGCCTGAGGGTGGCAGCCTCTGGGTGCTGAGGCTCGGGAGAGTGGGGTGCTTTGCCAAGGCCAAGACTAAGCACGTCCTGGCTACAGTGGGTGCCTGGGGAAGAGGTGGTGTAGTTTCAGTGTGTGTCCTCAGGGGCTGGCGGGTGGGTATATGATCTTTAGCCCTGGTGCTGGGATAGTTCTCTTCCCTTAATTTTTTTCCCTGGAGAGAAAAGTAGAGTCCTACCTTGTTGAGAGGGATGGTCTCCTGTGGACACCACCAGGGACTTTGGGTGCTTCCAGAATGTCTGAGAGAAGAGAAAATGAGCCGGTTTGCTCAGAAAACCTCCCTTCCCTCAGAGCCCCGCCAGCAGGGGTGAGAAGGGCTGAGTGGCAGGCGGTGGTCGGCCATGGTGCGTGGGCGCGGGGCCACCTCAGGAAAAACACCCTGCCCTCCAGCAAGCATGCAGGCAGTGCAGTTTCTTTGGTGTTGTTTAGAGGACTAGGAAGAGAACTATATGTAGTTTTGGGGAAAAAACATACATTTAACAGTTTTAACTTAATTCTAAAATAAAGGGATGATAAAAGCCTATAAATAAATATTTTGAGGTTCTCCAGGTTCCTAATTAGGGGAGAAGAGAACAAAAAAAGAAGAAACTGTAGAGGGGAGAGGGAGAAGGCAGAAGGGCAGGTGGCCAAGGTATTGACAAGGGGGGTGGGGTGGGTGGAGGGGGGTGGGGGGTGGGGGAGAGAGAGCCCCAGTGAGCTGCAGAGACAGAGGAGCCCAGTTCTGCAGCAATTCTTCTGTAGTAAAAGGTCCCCACACCTGTTTGTCACACTACCAGCTGCCTCTGAGCGGTTCTGCTGCTTTTCAGATGCTAATGATCTGATTCCCGGGTCAGCAGCCTTTTCAGAGGGGCAGCCCCCGAGAGCTGACCCCCGTCCCACATGTGCGGGGCCTCTGAGGGCTGGGCCAGGGGCTCCGCTTTTCCGCAGGGGAAGGCGGCAGGACTGGATGGTCTCTGAGTTCCCTTCTCTACCATTCTTTGATCCCTGGAAACAAGAAGGGGTGTTTTAAACAGAATTTCAATTCACTAAGTGTCCTGCACTAGATGACCCCAGCCTCTGGCCTCTGAGAAGGGCTGCCTTTGTTCTAGCAAAGATGGGAGCAGATGGAAGTGCACTTTGCCGCGGCCAAAGCTGAGCAGCTCCCTTGAACAGGGAAAACGTTTCCTACGAATGAATTCCGACCCAGAGGCACAGGGCTCTGCCCGGGCTGCTTCTGGGGCCGAGTGGTTTGCAAGGCAACAAGCGGGGTGCGGCTCAGCAAGTTGGTGATGGCAGACAAGCAACGGTGCTCAAATTCCTATAATTTCAAGCCTGGTGCAGCCTCTTGGTCGACAGCTCCTTGGAGGTTGTTTGCCACTTAGGGGAGGGTGGGGGTGGCACCCACATTTTGTCACCACCCTGTTCTTCTCTGGTGTTCCTCTTGATCACAGTGCCTATAGTGGCCGCTGTCCTCTGCTGACACGTCGTTTGCTCCACCCACTCTGAGCTTCATGAAACCAGTCATGCCTTCTGTGTCTTTTTTCACTCCCCTGCCTGGCCTGGCCTTTGGAACCCAAGAAGTGGCAAGTCAGTGTTTGAAGGCAGGAAAGAAGGCAAGAGCCAGAGTTGTCTGCTGAGGGGTACGAAGAAATATCCTGGAATGTCCAGGGTCCTAAAAGTTCTTTGTGCCCTTTGAAAGTCAGAGAAAGCTACAGGCCTGTGCTATAAACATGTACAGACATATCCCACACCTGCCCATGGACCCTCTTTGGGGTTCCAGGTCAACAGGTTCCTGGACTCAGGTAGTAGAACACATCTCCGTGTGTTCCTCAGCCACGTGCCGAGCACTGGCCCCATGCCCGACGCTGCCAGTGGCTGGAGAAAACGGCGTGGGTGAGAGCTGGATCTGGGGGGTGGGAGACATCATAAGTGCACACGGGAAGTCTCAGGCCAGAGGCTGCACAGTGCAGAGGGGGTTGTAAAGAGAGCCATGTTCTTCGTAATCTGCAGGCTCGTGTCCTCTCACTTCCTGTGGGCTCACCTTCAGAGATGAGTTTTTAAAATAGACTTTATGGGGGGAGGCAGTTTTAATTTTAAAGAAAAAAATTGAGAAAAGATACCGTTTCCCTATATCCTTCCAACCTCCCCCAGTGCCCCACCTTGAGGTTAATATCTTGCATGAATATGACACATTGTTATGATTGATGAGCCAATATTGATACATTATTATTAAGAAGTCTATACATTAGGGTTGTGTGTGTGTGTATTGTACATTCTATGGGTTTGGACAAATACAGAATCACATGTATCCACCATTATAGCATCACATAGAATAGTCTCATTCTGCCCCACCTCCACCTGTTCATCCTTCTCTCTGCCTCCGACCCCCTGGCAACCACCAATCCTTTTGCCATCTGCATGGTTTGGCCTTTTGCAAAATGTCATCTAATTGGAACCCCACAGTACGTAGCCTTTTCAGATCGGCTTCTTTCGCTTAATGATAAACACTTAAGTTTCCTCCACATCTTTTAGTGATTTGGTAACTCATTTCTTTTTGTTGCTGAAGAGTATTCCTTTGAGTGAAGTACCACATTTTGTTTATTCATTCACCAGTTTGAGGACATCTTGGTGGTTTCCCAGTGTTGGCAATCATGAGTATGGATATGGTTTTCATGTCTTCTTTGGCAGTGTGGCCAAAGGGACATGGCAGAGTGGGGCTGTGCCTTTGGCGGCTGGGCCCATTCACAGGAGGAGATACTCTACAATGTTCTTAGGTTTGGTTAATCCACAAAGTTGTGACCAGGCCAGGGGTTGGGGTCAGTAGGAACCTGGGAAGGGTGTGATCTTCCTAGGTTCTATTTCCCGGTCTCATAGTCAACTTGATCAGTCAATCAAGTAATTATTGAGATATTAGGCACTGGGGTTAGAGAGGTAAGTTATTCATGGGTCCTGATGGTAGTAAGGAGCTTGCAGTTTAGTGAGGCTGTAGAATTGAAAAGGAATCATTACATGTTGGGAATATTTAGAGAAACACTGTATAAAAAATGAAAAATAATGGCCAATTTGTCGGGTGAAAAAATAGACATTAAAACATGAGACAGCGCCACCATCAGAACTCATTCCTGCCCTGTGTGACGAGTGTTCCAGTGTGGGTGAGTGTCAGGGCTGCCCGGGGAGGCTCGAGCGGCCGTTGGGCGTCTCCAGGAGGAGGTCACCTGGCACCCAGGGAGGCGCGTGGTGGGAGAAGCGGGAAATCCTGTTTCCGCCTGGGGTGTGAGGTTTCTTCTGACCCCAGAGATTCAAGGACGGCATTTAGCTCTTCTTCTGTGGGTATTACGTGTTTTTGAGTCGGCTCTGACACGTGGCTTCTCTACAAACGAGTGATGTCCTGTCCTCACCAGCCTGCTCCGCCCCTGTGGACGCATGCCTGTGGCTTCTTTTATGGAGTCCATCTACCTCATATTTGGCCTTCCTCTTTTCCCACCGACTTCTGTGTTTTGCCAGCATTACTGTCTTTTCCAAAGAACCTTGGGCTGCTTCCGTTTTGCCATGTCTGCCTCCCGCCATGTTGCTGCTTAATCTGCTCTGGGACCCACTTGTCTGTCTTTCTGGTGGTTCAGAGGGTCTGTGGAGCTCTCCTCTATCACTGCATTTCAGATAAATCAACTTTTTTTCCCGTATCAGCCTTCTTCAACGTTCAACTTCCTCTTTGTACGTAGTAATTGGGGATACCCGTAGTTGTCCATTTCAGGGCACGCACTGCCCGTGTTCCCCAGTGTCCCATCACTCAGGGAGTGGCCTGCCCACAAGTCCAGTCAGCAAGCTGGAACTCTGGGGTTCTTCACGCCCCAGGTCCCACAGTCACCTCTATCCCTAAATCTCTCTCGGATCACTGCCCCCTGCCCCCCCATCCCCACTGTTCTTGCACAGACCTGCCATCCCTTGTGGCGATGGTTCCAAAGTCCTCCTAACTGATTTCCTGCCCCTACCCACTCTTCCTCCAATCTACCTGGCCTGGCTGGCCATGCTGGCAGTGAACTTGATGAAACCCTGTCTCATGAGATCCCTCAGAACTCTCTCACTGCCCGTGAGACAGAAAGTGGAGACTCGATGCCACGGCAACATGACCCCCTCCCTGTGTAGACGCTCCCCGGTCCCCAGCCCGATGCTGTGGCTGCCACTACCCGCTGGCTCACAGCCATGCTGAAGCGGTCGTCCTCTCTGAACACTCCGCCTCCCTCTGCTGCTGTCCAGGCCGTGACTGCTCTCTCCTCTTCCTCAGCCTCCCCTCTGCACAGCGCTGCTCGCTGCGGTTCATTTTTACTTAGCCTCTGAGCCTGGTGCCACGTTGCCTCGTCCAGCTCTCCACTCTCAGGCCCCGGCTCCCAGGTTCTCCCACGCCTTCCTCCGTGGCCCCCGGGTGTTGCCATTAACGTCTCACGTGGCACTGGCATTATTTGAGGACGCGTCTGCTTCCCCCATTGGCCACCAACTCTTCTGATGACAGAGACTGGCTTCATTTGTCCTCATAACCCTAGTGCTCAACATAATTCCTGCTTAGTAAGTAATCAATGAAGACCTATTATAAGGATTATGTTACAAATAAATATTTCAAGCGTGATGGTACTCCAAGAGAATTTGGGTTTAAATAAGGTCTTCTTAAGCAGGCTTGTGTCATTAGGTCTCACGAACTTGTCGTCATGGGCTGCCTCTTGGCTATTTGGGGGAGCAGGGCTCCCTTCAGTCCTACTCATCATCATCCCCACTTCTCACCGCGGTCTCCAGAACAAAGGCCCTTGCTCGTTGTGTGCGTTTTCTCTGAATTTGCGTGGGGTCATTAGTGTTGTGCTTAGGATGTGAGTGACTCTCCTTGGACCCATGATTATTTTTATTGTACAAACAGAACATATGGCCAACTCCATTTCCACTAGTGTTTCTTAGGTACCCCACACCCCTCCCACCCCCACCTGAGAGCCTCCAGTGTCAACACCGGGGCCAGCAGTGATGTCACTTCTCTGACCTTCGTGTCTTTCCCTGTGGAGCGAAGACCTTGGAGTCGATAAAGGGCTCTTCATGTGCTTAGAGTCTCCTGAGGAGAGCCCACAGGGAGCATGGCCATTTCGTGTGTCTGAACATCATTATATGACTGATTCGTGACTTTCAAATGAATCTGTGACTCCAGAAGCTTAAATATCAATGGAGAGGGATGATTTCCAAAACCTGACCAAGCAGTGTTTTCACTGGAAAATAAAATTTCTCCCGTTCCACTTTTTTCCCTTTAAAGTACCAACATGTACTAGCAAAGCAGCAGCTGCAGGTTGCAACGGCGGACTTCCCAGTCCCCCGGGTGTCATGCGACACATTTGAATTCGTGGGGAGAGTTTCCAGAGTGGAATTCTTTTGACTTCGGGCTGACAGTAACTTGGGCTGTGGGCTTCCTGGCAGGGAAAGGAGCATAGCCCACATTTGGCTACCAATTTTCTGCAGGCTGTCTTTTGTCACATTCCGCCGAGCTGGTCCTCACCAGCTGTCTCTCACTGATGAGTCTGAAAAGCAAATGTCATGCAGCTACATCCTGACCAAGGAGAAATTCGCATCTTGTGGCTGCACCTGAAAAATCATGGTGGTTATATTGTCTGTAACTGGTGCAAACAGATTTTTAAATACAGGCGTGGGCATTTCGCGTAGGAATTAATCCTGTCCTCAATGGGATGTCTGTTGTAGCGGCCCGAGGGTAAAAGGAAAGTTAGTGTCTCCCAGTGCAGAGGAGGTCCCCCAGGTCTTGGTCCAAGTTCACTTGGTTAATGTGTTTGACATTTGGTGAGAGAAGGGTGTTTGCAATGGTTTGTCTTAAGACTCCGTGATTTAACAGCCTAAAAGCGTGCTATTCTAGGTGTGTCTTTCTCTCTCCCACTTTCCACGATAGGCTCACAGATGTTTTGGGTTCCTCCCTTCCATATTATTTTGCTAATGTAAATCGGGCCTAATTTTTTCACCGGTTCTTTCCAATGTTCTGGACTTTCTTTCCTCACCCACCGAGGTTTTCTGCATTGCGCTCTTGGCTGAGCGGGAGGCCTGGGACCACCCTGGCCTGGCCTTACAGTGCTTGTGTTCACAGACCACGCAGGTTTCCTCCCTAACAGCAGAACAGGAATGGGTCCCAGTGGCCTCTAACTAATTTGCCCTCTGCTCCACATTGTTACAAGCAAGTTTAGAGTGTAATACATGAATTGTATCTTTTAAAGGACCATGTTTCGTTCTAAAAGGCAAGAACCGTGGAGAGAGAGTATAGGAGGGCAGTTATGAAGACTTTAACAAATGATGTGATTACATCTCTTTTCCCCACCAAATGTAGGAGGCTCTTAATTGCCCTTTACTCAAAGGCTAATGCCATGTAAATGATTGTATTTAAGGTAAATTCAACTTGGAAAGGGGTAGGAGGATAAATGCACACATTCATTTATTTGCCAAGCACAAGCTGTACTGGATATATAATTGACCCCCCCACAGCGTCTCCCCAGCTGCTTGCTCTGCCTCTTCCAAGGGTCTTCTACAGCCTCAGATACTGGCTACTCCCTGGGGGATATGCTGGTGGGAGGGGGCCCTTTTTTACACACCTTCCCACCCAGCAGTCTCAAAGCTTCTGGAGAATGACAAACCTTTGGGAACTCCAACCTGATCGCAGCCCTGACACGGGGTAGATCGGACCTGCCGATACCCGTGGGTGACCGTGACCCAATGCATGTATGAATCTCATACCGAGACAT